>JALIZH010008354.1:0-109393 GCA_030522465.1 Rhipicephalus appendiculatus | reverse complement strand
ACCTGTAGAGAAAGAAAGAAAGAAAGAAAGAAAGAAGGAAAGAAAGAAAGAAAGAAAGAAAGAAGGAAAGAAAGAAAGAAAGAAAGAAAGAAAGAAAGAAAGAAAGAAAGAAAGAAAGAAAGAAAGAAAGAAAGAAAGAAAGAAAGAAAAAGCAGTACGTCAGGCGCGGCCACGCCGAGCTTCGCTTGCTCCTATTTCCGCGATTGCGGAAGGGCTGCTGATTTTCTTTTTTTTTGTCGGCATTCCTCTTGCTCTACCACATTATTAGTACGCTTCGAACGAAGAACACGACTATCGTCCCCTATGCTGTCCTCGGCTTCGTTGTGTCCTCATCTTGTTGTGTCTAACAAGAACCGGCACCTCGAGCCATTCCTCTTCATTCATGCGTGCAAGAAGCTATTGTTGTTATTTCTTCTTTCTTTTCCTTTTCGTTTCTTTCAGCTACTGCGCTTCAGGCGCACGAATCGATCAGCGGTTTGGCCGGGATACAATAGATGCTTACGGACTATCGACATCTGACGCAGGAGCCAGATGACGGCTACAGGTGTGACTGATTCATCAAGACCGTCGTGGGGGGTTGTCTCACGTAGCAATGCTGGCTGAAGAGCCACTGGCGTGTATATATTGACCGGCGCCTTTGGGCGATTTCGCAGCTGAACATCACACGCTCGAAAGCGAAGCAGCATGGCTTCGCTGCTTAAAACTGTCCTCGCTGCTTTGGGTTTTATTGCTGCGGCAGAGTGGTCTAGTGCCAATGGAGAAAGTGGACTGCCAGGCGGTTCTCCAAAACCAACCGGGGAAGGAAATTCCGTAACACCAGTAGAAAATGTATTTAAGCAGGTAAGATTGTCAGTTAAACAGCACTCGTAATTTCTTGGTGCTGATTGCGACACGTGTCAAACACTGCATGCCCTTTCGTGCCAGCCGAATACCTTACCCTTTTCTGTAAGCCGGTGCTCATATACATTGTAATGAAGAAGATTAGAACCCTTCTGAAAGGCAGAGGGTACCACAATCGGGCAGAAAGACGACGACGTTCGGTGTTGGTACATTCACTTAGAGCACGAATGTTCATTACTCCGCTTTCAAAAATAGGCTTAAACTTAACTGAAGAAATTGTACTAAGCTTCGGTGATTCAGGGTTGGGATACTGCCATAGGGATGCCTTCGATGCCGTGTGTCATTTCATTCAAACCACTAAACGTGTACCTATTTAATCTTAAGTTTCAACTACGCATTCTTGGCCCATCCCCCAGGGTGGGTACGTGTCATAGAACAGAAGGAAAAACAAACAAACAAATGCATCGCGACGCTTGCGCCTGCTCGGCTGTCCCTCGCTGACCTGCCGTCGCGGTCCATGCGGTTTATTAAAGAAGTGCTACGCCGAAACGCCTTATTTTAACTGGTGGAGGTGCTGAGTACTCTACCGTCCTGGAACTTCGTAACGGAACTCTGCCTCCAGTTGATTTCATGGCCCCTGACGACAACGAGCAGCCTGACCCCCCAGGCAGCAACAACCCCCTCCAATTGTTGTTTGCTCCGGCCCCCCTTCGGCAGCGTGACCCTCCTCTCTTCAGTGGTACTGACGACAAGGACGAAAAGAAAGAAAGGTTACATTTGACAGACTCGAAATACCTTTGTTTTGATGACTGAGGTAAGCTCGTATATGGCAGGGACTACAGTAGTCAATTGTCGCCCGCATTCAAATAAAATTTTGACGAAAAGCTTAAAAAATTATGGACCAAACAACCCAAATACAGCTCAAGATATCATGAAACAGATAAACATGCCGTCACAACATGGACCTCGGCGCCGAAAGCATGTAATCAGTGTTGAAAGCTCTATGTTCAAGAGCAAGTTACGAAAACATAACTCTTGCTTCTCTTGTTGTGCATAAAGCTGTCGCAATCCCCAACTTCAGTTGTTAGAAGATGAAGAGAAGAACTGGTTAATGTGTGCCGCTGCAGCATAGTGAAATCTGAGTAAGAGTGGATTTTTTAGGTACAACGCCTTCCTCCGTTAATAAAAATAGCTTCGGCAGTTTCGTAAGAGCTTGAGCTGGATGCACATTCGTAATTTAGTGATTAAAAAAAGAAAGATGAAATTTAGCTGTCGCAAAATTTCGTTGTTTTGGGTTTCTCACGTCGGTGCTCATTATTCGATAACTACTAGAAAACTATTCGAAAAAATGTTGCAGTGGCTTAGTTCGGCTATGCCAGGATATACGTAGCGTTAGCAAAGGTTCAGCTGATTATTCTTAGCTTTCCTGATTGTCTAGACTGTCTAGGATTAGCTTGATTATCATGCTTACTGCTGCTCCAATGACACACAAACACGGTATACGTATTACGTGGCACATATATATTTTTGCTCAACGTCAGGTTGTTTCTCTATTGCCACAAAGACGGCTTGGTGATCAGTGAAGTAACACGCTGCCGTCTCTATGGCCCCAACGCAGTATTCTGTTCATTATTCCTACCCTCAACCGCTAATTGCCAGGTAACTACTTCGGGATCCGATGAGTCACGCTTCTCCGCTCTTCTGCGCCGTTGAGCAGCATTTGCGCTCTCCTTCTCCATGGTTATACCACACTGGCAAACGCCAGTCAGAAGCGCAGCGGCTCCAGCGCAGTGTCAGACGGCGACTGCACAGCGAAGTCGAATAGCTGCGCGCGCGCCGGCGCTAGTGCGTCTACCACGGCTACGACGTCACTCCTCTAGAATGCGCAGACCGGCGGCGGCGGAGTGCGCGGGAGATGCCGGCTCCGGTGCGCCAGCTGTGTGACATCACTGATCCTCGCGCATGCGCGGCACGGCTCTTGATGTGCCGCGAGAAACGGGTTTGGCTAGGCCAGTGTAGCTAACGCTACAAAACATTTGGCATTTCGAATATGTACTATACGATTCGAGTAGCGAATCGAATAGACAGTTATTCGATTCGTTATTGGAAGTTTTCGAATATTCGCACACGCCTATGAAATGAGCATGACAGCAGTAATTCCAATGTACACTGCTGTGTGACAGGAAGTGTGGTCGATAATTGCGACACAAGTTATTGTCGACTTATTTGACAGAGAGCTCGGTGTCACTGAGGTCGCAATGACATGACTAGAGGCCGGATTTTTAGGCATTAAAAAGTGCATTTTAGGCGCCATAAAGAGGCAGTCAAAACAAAGTTTTAGTCGCCAAAATAGGCAGGCAAACACGTTCTAGGCCTCCAACGTCGTAAATGTCGGCACAGTAAATTTTTATATAAATTCAAATAAATTCAAATCAAAGGCATGCGCAACTTGAATCTACGACAGGAAAGCAAAAGAAGTTATTGCTTATAATGGCACCAGGCAATAAAAAGTTGAACATGGCAATTGTCCCTTTATTTCCGGACGGTTCGCAGACTATGGTCTATCATTATTCTCTGATATGATGAGTCAAGTGTCCACTGTCGCATCAGTACACCTCTCTTTTTTTTTTTTTTTTTTTCGGCATGACTGAAAATGGCAGCGCAGGAGCAGATAGACAAGTAGCTAAAAACCAGAAGGGGGGGGATGCCTCGTATTGGCCTTGTCTAATCCTGTAGGGTCAGTTTCTGCCCTGTCGGTGAACACCTCAATAGGTAAATGACAAACAAAACAAAAGCCACGTGCACATCACATTTTTTGTTTCGATCATCACTTTTCTTTTCCCTGACGGCTCCTGGCCGTTTTGCACTCACCAAGCTCTTCTGCTATGTCAGCGCGGCGGTGTATGGTGGCCGGCGCGTCCCATTTCACTGCTTGTATTCGCCTCGTGTGCGACCGATGGCGGCGCTGCGAACGGCGCTCCGGTGACGCAAGGGCGGGGATTCGGCTTTTTGTCGTCTGCTACGCTCTGGCTAAAACAGCAGCATTTTCGTTATAGTTCGCCTCGCGTCGCACGGCGTTCCTCGACTACTAGCTGCATTTTCTTCTTATGATATTTCTTGAGATGACTGCTAGCATTACATGAGTTTAAGAAACGTTAACATTTAACATATCTTCTGTATACCGACAGCCATCGCGGGCAGGTTTATGCCCCCGAGTTCGTAGCGTCGCTCACTGGGCTGGATGGCGTTGAAATAGCCTACGTGAAAGCGCGAACGCCCCCGCCAAGTGGGTTAAAGAGAGTCTCCGGTGCTTTGAAATCGCAGCGTGATCAATTTTGCGGCTTATTCGCAAAAATCAGCGTTGTGTAAACAGACTTGAGATGAACGAAAATTCACGCTCCATTCTCAATTGTAGTCATGTGGATTTGTGCAGACACGACAGCCGACAAAATGAAATCGATAACTTCATGGACCAGCGGGTTACTGCGGACCACTAGCATAGATTGGGCGAGCTGGATGCTAATAAGATCGCTCGGAATGAAGCGCCAGCAGTGGTGCGCGTGGTACAGTTCGACGCTTATGATTAGAGATAGATACGTTCATGAGCCGCATTCATGTTTTCGATCGCGCAGTGCTGCCTACTCGACTGAGCGAGCCTGCCAATGGTAATGACATGATGGCGCGCACTATATTTGTAATGCTTGGGCAACGCGATCCCCTGCAGTGTTCGCGTTTCACTTGACACCGATAGCACAGCTTCGTAAACATTAGGAAAAATCGGCGAATGTGTCCAGGAAGAGGAGAAAGAGAGCTCTTTCCCACCATTCTTTTGGCCCCTGTGGCTGATTATTGGGATTCTTTACCGTGCTGTAACAAGATTGAATATTTTAAGGTGGGAGCCTTAGATTCCACATAAATTGCGAAAATTGACCGTCGGCGTCCCGCGTCGCCAGCGTCAACACGAGTGATGCGAAAATTCATCAGATGATCACGTCATCATGACATCCCAGACCGACAAAATTTGTGACGTCATAACATCATGTCACATGATTACGTCATCACATGACACCGTCGCTTTGCATTGCCTCCGTGATTGGTGGGCCGATCTCGGAGGCGATGCAAAACCAGGTGATGTGTAGAAAGCTTCAATGCAAAACCACGTTACATCCAGAAAGCATTCGGAGGGGGGCGGCGAAGGAACAATACATCGCGACTCAAGAAAAAGATGGCTTTCGCCTTCGAGTCAACTTAGGCAAATGCATAAGGAACTCGAGTCTCTTTAGTACAGTGATCGCACCAAGCCACATCAGGAGTCGACCGGTGAGACTGATTTGCAGTAGGTATTTTATTGCAAATACATCTTTCGATGCGAAAGCTTTATATTTATCAGCGTTAGTATGATTACACTAATTCTGTTCAGCATATTTTCAGACCACCGTGAACGAGTGAACAAACGTCGATTTATTAACGCAAGGATTAAAATATGTTGCTAAAAATAGAACAAAAAAAAAAGCCCCCACCTCCCCGAAGGGAATCGTGAGGAAATGCGAATGCATTTCGCGCGCGCTTCACTCCATTTATATATGGTGGTTGTGGTTTGAAGAAGGAAAAGGCGCCTAATTTCTGCAGCCCGGTCGGGAGCACGGCGCAGCGCCTTTTTTTTTTGCTTTTTTCTTGTTTTTTTTTAATTTTTTTTATTTATTTTTTTAATTTTTTTTCATATATAGCTCCGCCGAGCTCCGCCGCAGACCGCTTTTAGTTAACGCGCACGCTGCGAATTTTTATTGTTCAACAACGCACAGGAGAAATTTCCCACCGGCACCACCTTGGAGGTCAAGATTCATTGCCATATATACGGGGTGGCCAATGAACGGTTGTGCAGCGCGAGCAGTCGGTTTTTTCAACCAAGAAACTCGCTAGCAGACGCTGCCTGTGTCGGCGTCGCCAGGCGAGAGAGGGAGAGGGGGGGAGCGTAGGAGAGGAGAGAGAGGTGGGGTGCGCATGCGCAGTGGGGAGTGTGGACGCTGCGGGCAGAGATGCCTAGAGAAGAGAGGGGGGAGCGTAGGAGAGAAGAAGAGAGGTGGGACGCGCATGCGCAGTGGGAGTGTGGACGGCGCGGGCAGGGGATGCCTAGAGGAGAGAGGGGGGAGCGTAGCAGGGGAGAGAGGAGGGGAGGCGCATGCGCAGTGAGGGTGTGGTTGCCGCGGGGAGGGATGCCTAGGGGAGAGAGAGGGAGAGAGGAGGTTTTTTATCTTTATTTTTTTTGAAAGGGTTTGCGCATGCGCAGTAAGGGCGGTCACGCCGTACACCACCACCACCGGATTAAGCTTCGCCATAAGATGCTTCACATCTAACACCTGCCGGCGCGCACACCTCCTCAACCTATCCTCCTACTCCTCCTCCGCGGACAACGCCAACGCCAACGCCGGATGCCTGACATAGCCCTCGACTATGAAATGCATTCGCATTTAAAACAAAACAAATCACTCCGGACAACCTACCGATATTTCATATCCCCGTCGTGCATCCCCTTTAGACTCACCCTGTTTATTTCGTGTTTCAATTTAAAGTACTACGACGCGCTTACACAGCAGCTGCTAAAAATGTGTATTTAATCAAACGTTGTTGCCGGTAACGCCACTTAATTTATTTGAATGACATCACACGTCGTTTGTCATGCTCCGAACATATGAATTGAATCGAAGGAGCAGGCTTGGCAACCGAACACGCGCAGCACGCGGTATACATTTCTTGCGCTTTAACGCAGACATGGAAGCTGAAGCCCGCACGCTGAAGTCACTTATCGAAAGCGGGCAGGAAAGTCATTTTGAGTGCGCCACGGCCGTAGAACAGTCGCGAAAAGAAAAAATTCACCATAGAAGCAGATGTACACATGGATGGCTAGCAGACGACACCAGGAGCAATCGACACAGAACGTGCTCCTGACGGCAACTCCCCTCATTTCGATGGGCATTTTGCTTCAACATTCAGTACAAATTGCTTTATCAAGTCGCCCACCAATGTTTCAATAACTCGAGCGTGATAGACAGGCTGGCAGCGTCGAGCAGCCTTCACGTAGCGAACGCGCGCGCGAAGAGCTGCATCCGAGTCCTCTCCCTGACGTCACACGCGAGAGGGCGCCACCCCAAGATCTCGAGGCGATCTTGGCAGCACTGTGGAAGCTACGGAACCGAAACGCTTGCCTGTGTGCGCGACAAGAAAAAGTACCTATTTTATTTTCCAATCTTGAGAGTTACTTAGCTAAAATAATTGCAGCTTTCATCATTATAAAAATTAGTGAAGTATGGGAAGGCATTGGAGAAAAAAAAGTTATTGCACACTTCATCTTTTAGATGCGAAGCATCTTATGCTCGGGGCTCTGTCCGTCCCCCGTCCCGCGTCCGCCGTCCCGCGTCCCGCGTCCGGCCACTTTCATGAAGTAGGCAAGCACCCATTATGCGAACCAGAACACTGTAGTAATATGAAGGCCGTCAACCCTACTACAATCATCAGAGTCATGGCCGAGAGCACAGAGAGGCTGCTTAGTAATGGCTAGGCAGGTGGCGTCTGTCGCCCAGGTTGACCCCATTCCTTGAGTCATGGCCGAGAGCACAGAGAGGCTGCTTAGCAATGGCTAGGCAGGTGGTGTCTGTCGCCCAGGTTGACCCCATTCCTTGATCTTGCTTGCATGTGTTTGGAAGGGGCTTAGTCCGTCCCTCCTTCCCGCGTCCCACAGCGCATGCGCGTCCCCCTCCCCCTTTCTCTCCTACGCTCACCCCCTTTATCTCCTCTAGGAATCCTCTACTCTACGAAGCGTCCCACACCCCCCCACAGCGCATGCGCGTCCCCTCCCCGATCCTCTCCTACGCTCACCGCCCTTTCTCTCCTCTAGGAATCATCTAATCTACGGAGCGGCGCCCGCGTCCCACAGCCCATGCGCGTCCTCTCTCCTCTAGGAATCCTCTACTCTACGGAGCGGCTCCTCGTCCCTCATCCCCGCAGCGCATGCGCGTCCTTTCCCCCTCTCTCCTTTAGGAATCCTCTACTCAACGGAGTGGCTCCCGCGTCCCACACCCCCACAGCGCATGCACGTCCCCTCTCTCTCCTCTCCTACGGTCCCCCCCCCCCCCGTCCTTTCCTCTAGGAATTCTGTACGGAGCGGCGCGCACGACAGGTGGTGTGACAGCTGCATACTCCGCTGGGGGGCGCCACGGTAGTTCCGCGCTACGAAAATGACGGAGCGCGCGCGCCTCATTCTCTCTCCTGTGCAGCGCCGCGATGAGCGCTCGGACCGCTGCCGTGAAACGAGAGCAGCGACGTTCCTCCCACTAAAGCTAACCATCTCCCCGCTGCTTCGCATCCACACATGGTTCCCTTTGGCGGGAGATGGGGAAGTTTTTTTTCTTCGTTTCTTGGACGGCACCACGCTTTCCTCATGCCTGTTCTTGCACTAAACATGGCATCTTCTATGTCGGCTGGACCATGTGCAGCCGCAAACTCGCCGCTTCGTCCTTCGAGAAAGATATACTCGAAATGGGTCAGGAAGTGGCTGTCAAAAGAGACCAAGCAAGAGAAAGAGAGAGAAAATAAGGATAAAAGAAAGACAGGGAGGTTAACCATGGCTGAGCCCGGTAGGCTACCCTGCACTGGGGAAGGGGGGTGAGGGGGAATAAAAGTTAGAGAGAGGAGGAGAGAAAAGTCGCTGTTGCCGTCGACGTGATGGCAGTTCTGCGCTTAAAATCAAGACGGTGAGTCGTGATGTGAAGCGGTGTTATCAGCTTGAATGGTCGATGAATGCTGTGTGCCATACTGTCGCCGAGTTCGCCGGAGTGAGTGAGTGTGCGAATGGTGGCTCGAGTTAAGGCTGAAGCTCTCGGGGCGTAGTGTCTTCCCCAAAGCTCTAGAAACAGAATTTCTCCGGCGAAGGTGACTAACACATGACTGGCAAGAAGAGACTGCAGCACTACGACATGTTTGCATGCACAGAGATGGAAAATTAACACCATCTTCCCAAAGGGAACCCTGATGGGATGCGAAGCAGCAGCGTTGCGCACGGGTGGCGTCACGGGTTGAACGGCGCTAACGCGCCAGCTCCGGTCCAGCGCCCGTGCCCACTCTGAAGAAACGACAAGACCTACGCCAGCCATCGCTTCAAACGAATCTCCGAGTGCTCACCGCAGCAACTGCGTTAGCGCCGTTCAACCCGTGACGCCACCCGTGCGCAACGCTGCTGCTTCGCATCCCATCAGGGTTCCCTTTGGGAAGATGGTGTTAATTTTTTGCGCGTGAACCGACGAGTCGGCGGTGTAGCGAGCGGTGGTAGCGGCAGGTGTTGCGGGCCAACGGACGAGGCGGCAGCTGCGGGCGCTGCGGCGAGCGCGCGGCAGGCGAGGGAGAGAGTGACGTCAGCGCGCACTGCGAGGGGAGCGTGACGTCAACGCCGTGACCTAGGGCGCTATTTTGTAAGCGTTCTAGCATAGAACGGGGAGGAGGATAGAACAAAAAGAGGAGGGAAAGCATGCGCCATTGGTCGAGGCTATGAGGCTATTCCGACGGTCAAGACGTGTGAATAGCCACAAAATGCGCTTAGAACGGAGAGGAGGTTGTTATAACGGGCTCGGGCGTCGTTCTATCGATGGTATGGCTACAAAACAGTCTCCGCGGACAACTCGGCTTGGATCGAAACGTAAGCGGTGGGGCCGGAGGAGTGGGTTTCTCGCGCATCTCTCTACCGCCTCACAGCTGACGCCTGTCCGCTGCTGTGTACTCGTGGGTGAGCTCGCTAGCATGTAAGCCTAACTGGGGATGCCGCTTCATAAATGAGAGCAGAAACGCCCTTTGGTTGTCGGGAAAGCGCGGACCTCTTCTCGATTGCTGCGCTATTTCGACAACTGAGTAACGGTTCGAATTGTCGCGCCGTTTGAATTTTACAAGTACACTAATACTGCTAATACTAGAAGCATTGGTTTAAACAGCGTGGGGGCCAGCGCCACTGCGATACCACCTGGCGCTACGTCAAGACCTTAACAGAAGTTAATTGTCAAAGTCACCGAGCTCTTCAACTTCAAGCTGCGAAAAACAATGCCTCTGAATATTGATGTTCAGTTATAATAATTATACATTTCTTTATGCACTGCACACATTCCTGAACTCCCCAGCTCGCCTATTGGCTGTTTGCTTCCCTCCTCTTTTTGTTCTATCCTCCTCCCCGTTCTATGCTAGAACGCTTACAAAATAGCGCCCCTACTTGGCACCGCTCCAACACCTGCGGCGAGGGGGAGCACGTTGCGGCGCGTTCGTACGGACGCACGGAGGGACAGCGTTACACAGGCTAGTCAAAGAGCTGCTTCGCATCTAAAAAGATGGTTGATCCCTCCGTCATAGGAATCGGTATAACACGAAAGTGAAACGTGTCCTTACAGAAGTAGTTCAATGTTTATTGTACATTGATATAAGAGCTTGCACAATCTCTATTGGTGTTTGACAGCTATAGCACCGTTTAACGTGGATGCATCCACGTTGACGCTTGGTGGTACATCTGTATCCCGACGACTAACGTCCATGATCAATGATTAAACAAACCCTTGCAGTCATAGATGCTTGTGGTAGCTGTATGGTGAGAGTGGAATCAGTGAAAACGGTGTGACAGCCAAAAGAGCATCACTGATTGAACGCCGAACTTGGGTTAAGGGCGCCTACTCGCGGCATGTTACAGTTATTGAACAACGCTGCCCGACCTGAGGGAAACGCAACGCGCGTCGTGTCTTCCCGTTGCCCGGCTGCGATTTTTCGCGGGGCGAGCTAGGGAACGCGAAGTTACTGCCACACGAAGCACTGGCGCGTCGCACAGCTATTTTTGGTATGGACGGATGCTATGAGCGAGGACGATGCTGGGGTAAGGTCGCCACCTGGCAGTGTGTGAAGGCGTCGACAAAATTGCACTTTTCCTATTCGAAACGCGCCGAATGGGACGGACGCGTAGAAACAACGCTTTGAAGGAACTAATCCTGCATTTCACGGTCATAATGCATTACTGCAAGAACACTGTGAGAGTTCATTGGTAGATATAAAAGGCTTGTTTTTAAAGCCTACGTAGTATATAAAGAAAAAAAAAAGTGACCGTGGCGCAGTGGATAGCGTGCCCGGCATCTCTTGTGGACCTAGAGGTCGTAGGTTCGACTCCCGTTGACGGAACCTTTTAGGAGCGAAGCTCCTTATGCCGTGGGTCGTGCGTCCCTTGTTTGTAGTACGTAGTAGCCACCTGCGTGATGACGATGACGTTGCCATCGCGGCACACCACATTCCATGTGGTGTGCCGGGATGACGATGACGATCGCGATGCCATACAACACATGGCATCGCGGTATGGTCTCACATGCACATTGTTTGACCACATGCAAACAACCACCATCACGTTTTTGCCGTGGGTCGTGCGTCCCTTGTAGTTTGTAGTACGTAGTAGCCACCTGCGTAACCAGCAGTATCTCCCTGTGTGATGACGATGACGCTGCCATCACGGCACACCACATGGAATGTACCCACTATGCGTCATAACGATGACGCTGATGACGATGACGATCGCGATGCCATACAACACATGGCATCGCGATATGGTCTCACATGCATATCGTCTGAACACATGCAACCAACCACCATCACGTCTTTGATGATGTACCTCCGGAGCTTCGCCCACTCATCATCATTCACTCCGGGGATATGCTGTGATTTTTTTCTTTGTCTTCTGATCGTCTGTATTTTTTCGACCTCACTTCCGTGACGGAAGTACGTCACTCAGTTCTTGGTGGACCCCTCGGCATAAAACACTTTCGTGTTAAAAATTTGGCAGCCAACACACTCTGTGAATGTGAATGACTAGCAAAGCTGCATAAAAGAATTTATACAGATCTATGTTGAATTAAGCCTGAGCTCTGTGAAAACCATTCAATTCAGCGGCATCATGGCACTTGCATCTTTAGGCTGCCGTGTGTGCTTGGCGACGGTCGTCACCGTTGCAAAGCTTGCATAGCTATTGTACCGTACCGCAACCAGCTGCCTATTTCGGCTGTACCAGAGTTTAAGGCTGTATAAGTTAAGATTCAATCAAGTGTGGCGGGTACGCGTTTATTCCGGGGAGGGGTACGCACCACACACTTTTGTTCACTGAACACAAATACACGGGACCTAAGCTTCATTGTTAGAAAAGATCTAAAATGCTGTCAAAACCTTCTGAGAAGCGGACATTTTTCTGAACATGCACACTGATCAGAATGTTACTCTCCCGTTCACATTTTGCAGGTGTACGTTTTCCTAAATTCTCTAGCACTGCGAGCAAGCGAAACAGAAACTAGAACTGATATCGGCTGCAATCTGCTGGACTACTTGCGTAGTAACCCAAATGTGCGGATGCCCCACCTCCGTAGCCATTTTGCTCTTGTTCCAAGATAAGCTGCCGCCAAGCATAGCGGTTGTTTTCCAGAAGTTGGTTGGACTAGAAGACTAGGTTGGCCATCATAGAGTTTTGAACAGTTAGTGTTGCCCGGTAACATAAATAACGGTCTCAAACTGCACTCGAAAGCGAAATTTGAGGTGTAAGTGCTCATATAGGCACCGATCTAGAAAAAAGGCATTTATAGGCATTTATAGTAATTAAGGCACAAACACCAAAAATAGCCATTTATAGGAGCTATAAAAAGTCGATAAAAGCCCTTCTTAGCATCTAATTCATACTCATATATCAAAATGGGCCGACAGGAACACAAGGAACAAAATAGGCATTTGCCTAAAATCCGGTCTCTGGACATGACTGTGGGGACGACGTTACGGCACGAATTTTACATAACTGCGGCGAATCAATGACAAAGGTTGAGCGTATCGGGTCTCTCAACCCTGGCCCTGTTGATCTGCGGAGGCTTCTTTGGTACTCTTTCCAATGAGATCGACCTCACTTTTCGAATGTCCACTTTATTTTTAAATGCGAAGCATTTCTTAGCGAACTTCGCCGACTTTGAGCGTATCTATCTATCTATCTATCTATCTATCTATCTATCTATCTATCTATCTATCTATCTATCTATCTATCTATCTATCTATCTATCTATCTATCTATCTATCTATCTATCTATCTATCTATCTATCTATCTATCTATCTATCTATCTATCTATCTATCTATCTATCTATCTATCTAGCCGCCTACGACTTTGGGCTCTCCACACCGCATCCTTAATGGGATTTATAACAAAACTGGTATGGCATAACATGACTGTATGACGAACATGATTGACTGGTCATATCATGAAAATCATGACTAACTTGTCATGAGCGGTATGATTTAGACGCCATGGCTCTGGTCGTTCTGGCGGCCGTTTCTTTAACTTGATATATCCAAAAATTGGTATGATGAGACCTTTCTGCATGACCAATATAAATGGCAGGTGGTAATATGAAAATCATGACGTGCATGTCATGTATAACATGATTCACATGCCACGCTCATAGTGCGCTGATGGTGGTTTCACTAGCTTGATATACACCAAATTTGATATTGTGTGACGTCATTGTATGACGAATATGGTAACATGAAAATCATGACATGTCATGTGCAACATGACTTGCATGCCACGCTCATGGTACGCCCGCGGCCGTTTCGCTAGCTTGATATACACCAAATTTGGTATTGCGTGACGTGACTGTATGAAGAACATAAATGACAAGTGGTAATATGGAAATCATGACATATCATGTACAACATGACTTGCATGTCACACTCATGGCACGCTCGCGGCCGTACCGCTAGCTTGATATACACCAAATTTGCCATTGTGCGACGTGACTGTATGACGAACAGAAATGACAATTGTAATATGGAAATAATGACATGTCATGTGCAACACGACTTGCATGCCACGCTCATGGCACGCTCGTGGCCATTTCGCTTGCTTGATATACACCAAATTTGCCATTGCGCAACGTGTGTTTATGACGAACATAAATGACAAGTTGTAATACGGAAATCATGACATGTCATGCGCGACATGAGTTGCATGCCACGCTCGCGGCTGTTTCGCTAGCTTGATATACACCAAATTTGGTATTGCGTGACGTGACTGTATGACGAACATAAATGACGAGTGGTAATATGGACATCATGATATATCATGTGCAACATGACTTGCACGTTACGCTCATGGCACGCTCGCGGCCGTTTCTCTAGCTTGATATATAGAAAACTTGCCATTGCGCGACGTGACTGTATGACGAACATTAGTCGCAGGTGTTAATACGGAAATCATGACATGTCATGCGCAACATGACTTGCATGCCACGCTCATAGCACGCTCATGGCCGTTTTGCTAGCTTGATATACACCAAAATTGGTATTGCGCGGCGTGACTGTATGACGAACATCAATTAGTGGTCCTAGCATGTAAATCATGACATGCATGTTATATACAGCATGATTTGTTCCTTGCTGGCTAGTTCGCATTACATCGATTCCCACAATGCGTGGGATCTGCCGGTTCTTTTTATGCAAAAAAAGTCGCAGCTTGCCGGAAAGGAGAATCAATAAATGCGATAGAAAGAAAGTCGAATGTGCCACGAAGAACGACAAGCACCTCGAATCTTGAAGCGCGCCGCTGAAGCACAAGGAAGGACGCTCGAAAAGAACGCACAGCAGGGGCGTAGCCAGAAATTTTTTTCGGGGAGGGGGGGGGGCACCTCCTTGATTTCGGGTGGGGCACCTCCTCGAAATTCTTATTTTTCGCTCTGTATGCCATGACGAAAAAAAATTTTGGAGGGGGGCACGTGCCCGGTGTGCCACCCCCTGGCTACGCCACTGACGCACAGGTATGCACAGGACGCGCGCAAACTAACAACTCTCACAATTGTTACGTATTTGTGTTTGAACAGCGCGGTGCAAGTGTCGATTTCGCAGAACTCGACGCTCTTATATATTTCTTATTCTTTTAACTGCGGCGCGTCGAGTGACCCCTCAGCGTCTCCTACCACATGATGGCGTCTGACGCAAGGTGTGTCTAAAGTCACTGAAACGGGAAAAGTACCGCGACCGTTCGGCCCGCCGCCATATTTGGTCCAGCACGGCTGAAGCTGCGGTGGAGCGGTGTTGGTTTTACGCGGAGTAACGTATGTTTTACACATTGCGGGCGCTTTTGCAGACCCGAACGAAGCATACCGTCGTTCCTTAACTCATTAGGAAAGAAACAGCGGGAGTTTTCACTTGCCTAACCGCGCACGAACCCGTAGTAAGGCGTAAAGAAATGTGAACTGCGCGGCATTTACGCGCTCAGCTGTCGGCATTTAATAAATGTGAAGCATTTCTTAGCGAACTTCTGCGTCTTTGTATCTATCTATCTATCTATCTATCTATCTATCTATCTATCTATCTATCTATCTATCTATCTATCTATCTATCTATCTATCTATCTATCTATCTATCTATCTATCTATCTATCTATCTATCTATCTGTCTGTCTATCTATCTATCTATCTATCTATCTATCTATCTATCTATCTATCTATCTATCTATCTATCTATCTATCTATCTATCTATCTATCTATCTATCTATCTATCTATCTATCTATCTATCTATCTGTCTGTCTGTCTGTCTGTCTGTCTAGCCGCCCACGACCTTGCTCTCTCCTGGCTGTTTCGTTAATGGGATATATATCAAAATTGGTATGGCCTAACATGACAGTATGACGAATATAAATCCACGATAACATGAAAATCATAACATGCATGTCATGAACGCCACTGTCTTGGTGCTCTTGCTACCGCTTAGTTAACTATGTATTATATACCACGTGCACAAATGGTATGGCGTAGCAAGAGTGTATGACGAACATAAGTGACAGGTAAGTGACAGGTGCTAACGTGCAAATCATGACACGCATGTCACCTACAACATGATTTACATGACATGGTCTCGGGGTGCTCGCGGCCGTTAATTAAGTGGATGTTTACCAAAATTCTTATGACGAGATATATATGTATGACGAATGTAAATGACAGGTAGTAACATGAAAATCATGACTTCCATGCCATGTGCGGCATTATTTACATGCCAAGATCATGGTGCGCTCGCGGCCTGTTCACTAGCTTGATATACACCAAGATTGGTATTGCATGATGTAACTCTATGACGAACACAACTGACGGGTGGTAACACCAAAATAATGACATGCATGTCATGTTTTCCATGTTACCACCTGTCATTCATGTTCGTCATACAGCCTCATCACGCATACCAATCTTGGTGTACATCAAGCTAGCGAACGAGCCGGGAGCCCAGCATGAGCGTGGCATGTAAATCATGCCGCACATGACATGAAAGTCATGATTTTCGAACTCACCACTTGTTTTTATGTTCGTCAAACAGATATATCTTGTCATAGCAATTTTGGTATATATACATTCAAATAAACGGCCGCGAGAGCCCCGAGACACAAGCGAGGTGAGCGGGCTGAACCATTTACGCGGCGAAATTGCTGAGCGCGCGCGGCGGCGACGAGAAAACGAATGCGGTACTTTTTCCGTTGTAGTGACTTTAGGTGTGCCCGGCGTTCTTTTTTTCGTTCTAAATCGCGAGTGGGTACAGAAAGCGGCCATTTTTCGTGCGCGTCTCAAGGGCAGTTTTTAATTTGAAAGAAAATGTAGGAGCGTTGCGTGATAGAGAACACGCTCAAGCTTCTCCGAGATCTGCGTACCGCCAGCGGTAAATTGTGTATATAAATAGCTCGCCTTTATTATGCCGGCCGATGCATGGCGCGTGGTTGAGTTGTCTAACGCGGTGCGTTGCGGAATAAGGGGTCGCTGATTCGAATCCTCGGTCCGGTGCTTCAGAATATTTTTTTTTCTGATTTATTTGTCTTTGTGCCTTTTTTACATAATAATAATAATAATAATAATAATAATAATAATAATAATAATAATAATAATAATAATAATAATAATAATAATAATAATAATAATAATGCTTATTTCTCGTCACTACATTGATCAAAGACAGCTTTAGGTGAAAACTGCTCTCTGAAGAGGCAGCTTGACAAGGGCGCACAGCTACCATTATGCAAAACAGCAGTGGCAGCAGTCAACAGCATTTAACTCAAGTAACATGCAACAAAGCAAACTAAGTATAACTTCAAAAAATAACACTAATAAAAACAATGCAATTGCTGAAAGCGAGCAAATGCTTAAAATATATATTTCACGCAACTGGGTCTGTACAGTGTAGAAAATCTATGCCAGTTTTCACATATTTGTCAAAGGAGCACTGACACAAAAATTTTGCACCTTGTTTTTTTTTTGTTGCAATAGGTAGCTTACGACCCACTTATCACGGCTGGAAACCTCGTTTGCGCGAGTGCGCGACGGTTAGTTATTTACAGACGTTTTTAGAGCACCCAGTCGCAGTTTCGGTTTCAAAGAGCACCGAGCTAGTCGGGAGCAGTTCCGGTAGCAAGATAAACGCAGCTGGCCACGTGACCACGCAGAACTGTGACGTAGGCGGCGCGCGCGAGAGCGGGCGCCGCCTACGTCAGGCACGGTGGAAGAAATCGCAGGTAGCGCAAGGGCACAACCAACAACCAGCCAACACAAAATCGTGACGTAGTTTGTTTACATTGCTACCGCGTTGATGTCGGCGTCGCGAGGGGCTCGCATCTCGCTCAGCCGTGCGGCATGCACTTTGAAATTGATTTTAAATATGTTCTAGGCTATATTTGCCCTTGATATTTCGTAGGCGTTGTCTATGTCTCCACTTACATCTATTTCACTCATTATCTCGCCTTCGAAATTTTGTGTCAGTGCTCCTTTAAGTAAAGTAGGAACTATGTAGGATAATTTATCTTTTAGTAGTTGGTTTTGGAGATTTTTATTTTCAACATTTCTTTATTTCGTGTATTTAGCAATGTAATGTACGGCTGCAGTTGGGAGGGGTCGTGCAAAAAATGTTGATTTTCTTTCGCTTCGTGCCTGGTTGCCAGTGCTAATTTAAAAGCGTGAAGTTCACGGACGGGTAATATTCCAGCCCGCTGAAACAATTAGTCCATGTGGGCACCATACGGTAAGTTAAAAACGATTCTAAGGTATTTATTTTGCATTACGTATAGCTTTTGCAGGAGTCCATGAGAGCATCATACGGTAAGTTAAAAATGATTCTGAGGTATTTATTTTGCATTTCGTATAGCTTTTGCAGGTTCGTATTAGATGTGGAGCCCTATACCAACAAAAAAAAAACAATAAGTGAGGTGCGAATAAAAAAGAGATCTATAAAGTAGAAACTTTACTTTAAATGACAACATCGTTTTGTAACTGTACATATATAATATACATATACGGATATGACGGTGACGGCGACGGCGAAAATCCGCCGAGAGTGTCCCTATAATTGCTATCGCAATAAAATGAACGCTATACACATGTGAGTAGCGACTTATTCACGCGTACGTGCTACATTTGCGTTTGATACGAAAGGAACTGCATGGGCGTAGGCACTGTTGCCTGGTCGAAAATGAAAAAAAAGTTGCGCAAAGAATCTCGGAAAGTAGCCAATAAAGCAGTAAACTGAGACCGGAGGCAGAAATATACCAAATATAGGAGCCATTTTACGGAAAAAATGTTGGATCTGCTTCAATGTGTTCCTGCAAGGTCGTTAACACAGCTAAATCTGCTCTTACTAAATTTGGAAACAAAAAAAAACCCCAGGGAAAAGCATATAAATGACTAGCGCAAACAGGGCTCTGATTAATATGTTATATGACGACATATTTAGCACTCCCAACGCAAGTTATCACGCAGTCTGAATCATCGCTGCCGGACAAGTGTAAATGTTCAGTCATTAGCAATCATTTCTGGAGGAATACCAAGACTGAAGCCAATAGAATTCCACAGTCGCCGTCCAAACTTTATCCGTAGACTCAAGACTGGGAAATAGTTAGACATTCTGTCTCTGAAGTCAGTTTTGGTGGAGGTCAGTGCGCGATAGGTTCCAGCCAGATGCGCTTTTATAGCTTTGTATATAGTGCAAAAATGAGCGATTGGTTTACACACGCTGATCGCATACCGTTGTGGACACCCTATAGATACTATTCTATTTCAACATACAAATTTCTCGATCCCTTGGATGAAACAAAAGCTCCGCGTTTGATTGGCAATGATGATTGGCAAGCTTGAAATAATTTTAAGTGTCATGGTCCTACGGTAGCCTAAACATGTACTAAGGATGTTACATAATATGAGCTACATATACTTCTATTCAATTTTTACGATATGCCAAGTGTTTCAAAAGCAGCCAAGAAGTAGCTTGCAGTAAAACAGCGCCAGCGAAAACAAGGGACCAGACGAAGAGGAACTATATATGCACAGGGCGCTCTAACAACTGAAAGTTTATTCTGTAAATTTTCAATTTCTGTTAAATTTTCCAGCCGACAGCCGAAAAATGTAGCCAATTTCGTGACAGGAATGTCCCGTTATTCATGACATGACCGTAATTTTCTCTTATGCCAATTTCGGTATACAGGGTTCGGAGAAAAACTGCGCATAAAAAAGAAAAACAAATGTGGTTGATCCCTTTGGTATAGGAATCGGTATAGCACACGACAGTGAAACGAGTCTTCACAGAAGTAGTTCAGTGTTTATTGCACATGGATATATAATGTCTGTTGGTGTTTAGTGGCTACAGCACCCTTAGATGTTGATGCACCCATGTTGACACCTGGTGGCAAATCTTTTCCATCCCGACAACCAACGACTCGCTACCGGGATACACTTTCCAGAGACTGCATTGCGCGCACCGGAGAATCGCGTAAATCACACTTGAACCACAGATGTTCGCAAACCATGTAAGCGAAACCGAACGGCTTTTCCCTGAATCATTTTTCAACTCACGGTCCGCTGCAGCGAAGGGTGCGTGATTGGCGGGTCGGCGACCGTACCGTGGATGTGCTTGGCATGCGGCGTCGTGTTAGCGAGTAGCGTCCTGCTGGTAGGTCGCTTCGGCAAAGATACGATCATTTAGGTCCTGCATCGGTATCTGTATGGCAGCCAGTTGGGTCGCGATGCGCTCAACTTCAGAAACGCGAAAGGCAGAGTTCTCAGCTTGAGCCGTGAACGTGCGAAGGCCTCCCGCTCCCCCCCTGGCGTGTCCCTCGCTGCACCAAACTCACCTGCGCGACTTTCGCCCGTCGACGCCGTTATCTTTCGGCGGCACTTAATGCAGCAGTTCTCGTAGTTGGTGCCATCGCACTCGTATCAGCAGACGGCGGAGATACACCATTGGTGCATATGGAAGCTGCACTACGCTGCACACTCTAGCGCAACGCGAAAGACGAAACACGTTACTCAGACCAATACAACGCGAAAGACAACGCACGTAACTGCGTCGTCATCGAGTCAAATCAGCGCGTAGAGCGCGTCGCAATTACAGAATTTGTTTGTGGCCTCCGAAATTAGCTCCAGAAACTTTGTCAGAGCTGATTGCGGAGGCCACGCTACACTGTGTTTCAAGCAGGGTCAACGCCACCTAGGCGACGTTGGTAGGGCGCCCTGACGCTGGCATGGAGGCGCCGTAGTGCTGAGACTACCGCAGCGTTCTTTGTCGGTGTTAGTGTCATAATGCAGTACTTCTCTTCTCCGCTCTTAGTTGGCGGCACCGCCCCAACAAACGAAGAACGCCGGTACAGAGCGAAGGAGTGTCAGATATATAAGGGGCGTCTGACGGATTCTCCGCAAATGCGCCGATGACGTAGTCGGTTAAGCGCCCGCTCTCTATCGTCGCGGACTGAGAGGTCATGGGTTCAATTCTCGGGTTGTCCAAATTCGCGTAACTTTTAGATGCGAAGCAGCTTTTGCTCGGGGCTGTGTCCGTCCCTTGGCGACCGTCCGCTCCCCCACTGCGCATGCGCCGACTTCTCCCCTTCTCCTCGCTTGAGCGCGAGGAGGTGGGAGGAGGTGGCGTGAGCGCTGCCTCCTCTTTGTTTCTCCTCTCCCGTTTGTCTCTCTCCGGTGCAGCTGTGCGCTCGTATATAATGCGGTGCGTGCTCGCTCCGTTGCACTCTCCTTCGCAACGGTGCTATGGATGTCATCGTTGGAGCCAGTTTTAGCGGCATCGGTAACGTAAACAACAAACGGAAACACAAGTGAACACCGGCACTGCTTCACATCCCCACATGGTTCCCTTTTTTTCTTCTGGTTTCTTTCTTTGTATCGTGTCGTGTACCTTTTACCAACGTAATATCCGTGACGAAAATACGTCAATTAAGTCTTGGTGGACCCAGACATAAAACACTTTCGTGTTAAAAATGAATCACGCAGCACGAATTTTTCAAGGATTCAGTTGCTGATTGTATAATTTTTTTTTAAACGGCAATGCTGTTCTAGCTCGGTGTAAAATGTCTGTTGTGACTCGAGACCCAGAAAGTAGCGTAACTGCTGAACGCGTACGCGCGCACAAAAATTGGGTAAATCTCACTACTCATAGTCCACTAAAAAAAAAGAAGAAGGTAACAAACAGCCGGCAAACACCAATTAACTCCTCACGAGGAGGCGGGATTTGAACCCGCATACCCACGATCCGAAAGCAAGCGTCTTAACCAATGGGCTATCGAGGCTTTTTTTCTTTTATTACCTATCATTTACAATTTCAGGTTACAAATATACATATTCAACACACAATATACGAAAAAAAAAAACGCTGACAGAACATAGAATAGCCTTGCACAGTCGCATGACAAGTGGGTAGGAAATGGAAGTGAGGGTGAGGAGGCGAGATGCGAAGGTCATATGTAAGGAAAGGAGGAGGGGAGAGTAAAACGTAATATATAAAGAACGAGAAAGAGATAAATAGAAAGAAATGCAGAAAGAGAAATATAAATAGAGGGAGAGAGGCTCAAAGAAAGAGAAAGAAAGAAATAGAGAAAGAAAAGAAAGAAAGAAACAGGAACCAAGCGAGAAATAGAGAGATGGTGAGACATCCACTAAGTGGCGCAAAGCTTCGCACAGCGAAGGTGGTCGACGCTCAAGCAAAACATCCTTACAACATACCAAACATAGTTACAGCATAGCGAACGCTACTTACAACATATCAAAGGCTAGCAAAACCTACTTACAACATATCAAACCTACTTACAACATAGCGGAACCCATTTACAACATATCAAAGCCTAGCAACAACCACTTACAACATAGCAGCAACCGGCGTTAGCCTAAAGACTTGAAGATCGACCAGCGTGCCGAGCTCTGCGTGGCTTAATGCAAACTTCCCGCATTTTTTTGGAATCCCGAATAGCACACGCGTATTCTAGTTTGGAACGGATTAACGTGGCGTACGCTAGGTTTTCTATGTCCAGTAAGTCTGACAGTACGGTTAGTGGAGGCCATTGAAGGTAAGGTCATTATGATAATTCCATGAGCTTGACGAATGAATGATTCTAAAGTGCTCGTAAGTTGGGAATATTTCAGCGCTGTCATCAAGCGTAGGTGGTTAGGCATGAATGTCAGCAGAAGAAAAAAAAAGCCGGCAGATCCCACGTGCTGTGGGAATCGATGTAATGCGAAGCAGCCAGGAAGGAGCAAATCATGCTTTACACAATTTGCATATCATGTTTTACATGTTAGGACCTGTCATTTATGTTCGTGATACAGTCATGTCACTCAATACCTAATTTGGTGTATCTCAAGCTAACGAAACGGCCGCGAGCACGCCATGAGCGTGGCATGCAAGTCATGTCGCCCATGACAATCATGATTTCCATATTACCACTTCTCATCTATGTTCGTCATACAGTCACGTCACTCAATACCAAGTTTGGTGTATATCAAGCTAACGAAACGGCCGCGAGCGCGCCATGAGCGTGGCATGCAAGTCATGTCGCACATGACAAGTAATGATTTCCATATTACCACTGGTCATTTATGTTCGTCATACAGTCATGTCACTCAATGCCAAATTTGGTGTATATCAAGCTAACGAAACGGCCGCGAGCACGCCGTGAGCGTGGCATGCAAGTCATGTCGCTCATGACATGTCATGATTTCCATATTGCCACTTGTCATTTATGTTCGTCATACGGTCACGTCATTCAATCCCAAATTTGGTGTATATCAAGCTAACGAAACGGCCGCGAGCACGCCATGAGCGTGGAATGCAAGTCATGTCGCTCATGACATGTCATGATTTCCATATTGCCACTTGTCATTTATGTTCGTCTTACAGTCATGTTACTCAATACCAAATTTGGTGTATCTCAAGGTAACGAAATGGCCGCGAGCACGCCATGAGCGTGGCACGCAAGTCATGTCGCTCATGACATGTCATGATTTTGCATATTGCCACTTGTCATTTATGTTTGTCATACAGTCATGTCACTCAATACCAAATTTGGTGTATCTCAAGCTAACGAAACGGCCACGAGCACGCCATGAGCGTGGCATGCAAGTCATGTCGCTCATGACATGTCATGATTTCCATATTGCCACTTGTCGTTTATCTTGGTCATATAGTCATGTCGCACAATACAAAATTTGTTGTATATCAAGCTAACGAAACGCCCGTGTGCGCGCCATGAGCGTGGCATGGAAGTCATGTCGCACATGACATGTCATCATTTCCATGTTACCACTTGTCATTTATGTTCGTCATACAGTCACGTCACTCAATACCAAGTTTGGTGTATGTCAAGCTAACGAAACGGCCGTGAGCGCGCCATGAGCGTGGCATGTAAATCAAATCATGTTGTTCATGACATGCACGTCATTATTTGCATATTACCACCTGTCATTTATGTTTTCATACAGTCACGTCACTCAATCCCAAATTTGGTGTATATCAAGCTAACGAAACGGCCGCGAACGCGCCATGAGCGTGGCATGTAAATCACACTTTTCATGACAAGTTAGTCATGATTTTCAAGATATGACCAGCCATTTATGTTCGTTATACAGTCATGTTATGCCATACCAAATTTCGTATAAATACCATTAACGATACCGCCAGGAGAGCACAAATTCGTAGGCGGCTAGATAGATAGCTAAATAGATAGATAGATAGATAGATAGATAGATAGATAGATAGATAGATAGATAGATAGATAGATAGATAGATAGATAGATAGATACGCTCAGAGTCGCCGAAGTTCGCTAAGAAATGCTTCGAATTTAATATATGCGAACAGCCACTCCCACCTCATACTGCCAAGGTTGAGGCGCAGTCCTTCCTGAACGTGTGATGCATGGACGGCCGAGTCTCGCGCGCGGCTCGGTGGCGATGCTGTTGAACAGTTGATCTACGGGCATAGGCTTCATTACTTCCTCAGGGATGCACAGTAAGCTGGAATCTCAGGAACGTCCACGAATAAAGGTTTTGGGCTGCCAAGAAGAACTCAGAATGGGCCTCCGTGTGGTGCCTGGGGTTTTCTCACCTCATCACGACGCAGAAAAACATGTGTACTAAGTGTTCAATATATAGAATGGAAAAGTCTGCTTCGTTGTAGTCGGTCAGGGTCGGGACTGTCCATCACTGTCGGCAAGCGAATCATGTACAAATATGGCCGGGCATGAGCTAGAATTTAATTGCCTCTATCAAATGACCACAAATGCACAGGGTGGTGTCTCGGGCCAAGTGTCCCGAGTGCACCTCGAGTTCTCAGTGCTGTGCGTATGCCAATACGCACAAGTAACTGTACACAAGTAACTGTCCAAGTAACTGTCCAAGTAACTGTCCAACGGGCTTAGACAAGTTTCGAAGATTTGAGCTGTCTCTGCGTTTGCTCTGGCTATTTGATCATAGGAGGTTGTGTGTATGGTATGTGTACAAGTAATATTGAGTTATTTGAAAAGTTTGGTCTGAAATTTGTGTCCACAATCGGTTATAATATCGGTGATGTTCCGAAGCAGGCAATGTATGTCTACAGGAATGGGTTTGCAACAATCTCAGCTGACATAGCTTGCCGAGAAATAGCTTCTAGCCAGCGAGTCAAGCAATCGATTACGGTTAGAATGCAACAAGAATCTTAGGAAGGTGTGAAAGGACCAATTATATTGACATGGACTAGTCTGAACGCCATCTTTTTTTTTTTTTTTACTGGGGGGTGGGGGGCACCCACGACAAGTCAGTTCCTCCAGGGGGGCAGGAAGGCGGGCAACTCATGTGTTCTGTTTTGACTATGTTTGCTCTTGGGGAGCATGGGGGGGGGGGGTCAGGTGAAAATGGGGGAGGGTGGAGGGGCTCCAGCTTTCCCGTGCCCCCCGCTAGCGCCGCCCCTGATAGCAATGCGAGTCGTCCAATTCCTCTTGGCGGCAGTACTGCCGATGCGTCAGTCATAGTGCGAGTGAATGGCTTGTGGTGAGAGTAAACATGAAATGACGTAACCTCCAGAAAGTAGCGGAAATATTTCACTGCCAAAAAAAAAAAAAAAAAACAGTGGGTAATTCATGCCCAAATGAGCTATATCGATGTTGTGCAGGGGACAGCGTTTTCAATAGAATGTGAGAGGTTTCCATTCATTTCCGCTCCATTGCTCGAAAGTCGCCAGCGGCGTCTAGCATGCGGCGGGATCATGCTTCAAGGTGCGGTTCAGTCAGGAGAGCTACTTTGTGCGGCTTATTTTTGATTATAATGAAGGTGGTGCGAGCATTGTCTCAATTCCAGACATGACGTGCCATCGTCTGGGTACTGAGATACCATTTGAGCACTTGCATAGCGCTGCGTTTAACTACTCGTCAGGTTGCGAGATGAAAAGCACCCTTTTTTTTTTGAAGCAACATAAGATTGGGCATGTTGGCATTCAATTTTATAATCTAGCGCACAAGACAAAGCGCTTGTCTCCGTCGGTTTTCACTCGTCCATTGTGCGCTATATCCTGAAAAATTATTTTATCTTTTGAAGGTGGGTCTTGTGTTCTCTCTACAAGTTGCGTTGAAATGCTGCTACTTCCTTCGAAGCACCCTGAACCCGACCTCGACAGCGGGCTTAGCCAAAGGGCAGTATCGCGGAGTAAAGACGGCTCCGGCCGCCAGCTTCCGCACGCCCGCCAGGTTACAGCGGGCCTACGGACACACCCTTGATTTCTTGGCAGTTATAGGGCGAGCAGGGTTGTTTCCTGCTCGCATTACCAGAAACACGAGTGCGCTCTTGGCACGTGATAACTTCCTCATTTCACCCATATTCGCGGCAGTCACAATACTTTGATGCAGTCTGAAGAAAAGAATTGCGTTTCATTTTATTTGTCTACAGAATTACCTTTGTTACATGAATAGAAGTAGGGGTCTCAGCTTTTGTGCATAAATAGAAGCGGGTTTCAGTAAACTACGCTGTTTCGAAAATGTATATGCAATAGTTTCGAAAAAAATTAAAGTAAGGCAGCAGATCTACAAAAACCTACAGTGCTGGTGAATATGAACACGATATCACGGGCGTTTTCAAAGAGATCTAAGTCGAGCGGAAAAGGTGCATCCAGCAGGCAAAACACGCAAAGAAGCCTTTTGTCTTGAACTAGGAAGAGAAATGATTATTTCAATTTTTTATGCAGTTCTGGGAGAATAAACTTTATGCGTGGACGTTCCGGTCAAGTGATGGCACGTTCGAGGAGTGCAAGCGTCAGTATCGGAAAGAGTACAATGAAACTGTCGTCTTGCTCGAAAAGAAGTACTTCTACCGCTACTACTACAACAAAACGTGAGTGCTTTGACATTTGTTGAAACATGAAAAGCATATGTTTTAATGTCGCAGATTCACCGTTGAGTATTACTGGACATACCACAAAAACGACACAATTTATAGGCTCGAGGAATATCCACGTGAGTTACATTCAGTGTTTCACTTGGATTAAATGAATCTTATAGGGAGCCAACGTCAAATCTGTCTGTCTGTCTGTCTGTCTGTCTGTCTGTCTGTCTGTCTGTCTGTCTGTGTGTCTGTCTGTCGACCAGCTTTCATGTTGGTGCTTTCGTGGTCATTTTATTACTTTGTGTACAAAGTGTTTATAAAAGATGTGTTCGAAAATCCCAAAAGAAGGTAATTGCATCTATTTCTCTCGGTGAAGGCAGGTGACCAGCGGAGCTGACGAGCGCACTTCCGCATGACCGGACTACACTGCACGCGCGCACGTTTCTTACGGCTTTCGCGTCGGGTCTAGTTCTTGCCTCTTGCCGCTGCTTGTAGGGGAGCGCTGCGACCCTGACCATGCTAGAATTACTGTGTATGCTACTTGTAGGTAGCAGAGTTGCGCATTTGATAGAACTGGTCGCTCGCGTCCCCATTCGCCAAGCGCGCTCACGTGCGCGAAAAACACCCTAATGAGAGACAGCCAACTAGGGGCGCTCAAGGCGCGCATCGAGGCACCCTAAAGTCAACTTCACCGCCGCGCCACAACCGCTGCTCTACCGCAGTGTCGCCGCTGTCCTAAGCTAGAGTGTACTAGTTCTAGTACACTCTACCCAAGCAGTACGGCGAAGCCATCCGGCAGAGTGCGGAGTGGTCTTGGTTGGTTGTGTGGCTGTGTTTTGTATTGTCCGTTTATAGTGAACGTTATTTTTTGTGGTGCCAGTGCGGCACAGTGAAGTGACTCAGAACTGCGAAGTTGCGACGTTGACAGGCGTGCTGAGCGCCCCCCAGTGACTATATAGTGTAACTATAGTCTCATAGCAATATTTTGGCGACGAGTAGCCGATAACAAACAGGATATGCATTGCTTATGGCCCACTTATCAACGGCTGGCTAGTCATTGACAAAAATCGATTGGAGCAGAACGATAAATATGTGCGCGAATGAATGTATGAATATCAACCTTAGAGGTCTATCAAAACAGAATAATTCAGTCCGACCATTGTGCGGCATGGAAGTTTGAAGCCTTACCTAGTGTTTATTTTATGCCACATCTACTTAGATATTCGTAAAATTTTCGTTAGCTTGAGTGAATTGAAGAACACAGATTGATAATTTTAGCACTTGTTTTCTCGAGCCACCGTCTTTGTCTTTTAAAGCGCTGCGTCAAAAACACGACAGGAAGTCGTGGTCGAAAGCTAAGTGAAACGAGTGATTTGCTGAACTTAATTTATAACAAAAAAAATATTACTTGCGATAGTGACTGCCAACGAACCAGTGATAGCCCCAGTTTTATCTGAATTCATTGTTTTGTTCGAGTTTTCCTTGTTGTTTCTTTGAAGCGAAAGTCATTGCGCCAGTGACGCGTTATGAACCAGCGAGAAAGCACACGGAGCCGCTAAGCCATGTCGGCTCCTACAATCGAGAGGTGTGGCTTTCCTGCTTAACGTGGATGCCTCGGCGGGCAATATGGCGGACTTATGTGCAACTTTGCTCCCGTAGGGAGCACATACAGTAACTCTAGACCCTTCTAGAGTTAGTGCACACGCTACAATTTGGAAGCAGAGATGCGCGTCTCATCCCAAACGCAGCTAGCAACCGTTCATTGCAAAGTAGCTGGCGCTCAGGCCAATTATTAACGCGATAGCGTTAAAGAGCTCGTTTCGCAGAAATTCCGGCGTCAGCGTCGGTGTCGGTGGCGGCGTCGTTGGTTGTGAGCGAAAAATCATCATCTTGTCCGTGACCGAAAAATCGAGAAAGATGCAAATAAAATAAATAATAAAAATTTCGGGGCCCGAATGACGATCGAACCCAGGTCGTCTGCGTGGCAAGCAGGTGTTCTACCACACAGCCACGCTTCTGCTTGGGATTGCACTGAAAATAACTTCCTCTGCTTGGAAATGCAGTGAAAATAACTTTCATGCTTTACAAACACACGCGTCCTGTATACAGGCGTCACAATACAACATGTAATACCGCAGTAATATTGCTTGGTACAAGCGTGCATTGCCATCGGGCGTCAGAAGATGTGAATATCATGACGACATTGTGGTTCAAAGGTGTCCACTCATTACAAAAGGCACACACGTTACTGCGCGTATTGCCTTAAGACCAGGTAGTGGTTGTATGGCAAGTTCGAAAACATTTCCCGCATTTGCCGCGCATTAATTGCTCGAGGTTTAAAGCATGCTACCCATTACATAGTATGCACTAATTGATTGAAGTACGCACTAGGGACAGGATATCGCTATCGCGTTCAACTCTTAAAAGCGAAGCTTAGGGGTCCCCCCATTTTTTGTATTCCTGCCACCGCTACAGCGAAGTGGATTATCTTTTCACAGAAGGTTCCCGGGGCCCGCCATAATGCCCGTTGGGCTTTGCTAAATAGGCTTGAACCCCCAGATATGCGCTGCCGAGAGTTCGACGTCAGCCTTTGTACTCTCGTGGTGCAGCCCAGAAAGGAGGTGTGTTTTCTTTCCAGTGAAAAGATCTATACACCAGAGAACGCCTATCTCGCACCCAGCCTGCTGGCGAACCGAGCGGATACTGTCGCACTCAGACCAGCCCAGACGCTGAACTGCCACGGCGCGTATAGGTTGCGCCAAGTAAACAAGGCAAGCTGCAGCTCTGGAGCTTTAAAGTGCAAAGTACCCATTCACACCGCTTCCGCGTATAAGACCTCGTCTGAGCACTGCTGCGTCGTGTATGGATGCCAAAACAAGCAGCGCAGCAGGAAGATAATACTTAGCGCTGCCTGCAACGATCACGACACTCCACGGGAATCGTGCCTGTGCGGTGTTTTCAGCTTCACCGGGAGTAACCACTTGTAATTCAGACAGAAAAACAAGGAGCCGAGTGAAAACGCATGATAAGTACACTAACTTCATGTATTCCAGCGTGATGCTCACCAATTCATTTTACGATCCTCATTGGTGTGACACGCAGCTGCGTTGAAGGCAGACGTAAGCTTTGGGTGGGGGTGCACTTAATACCTTTCAGCGTTTCCTATGACAAAAATGTAGTGCAAGGTAATGCTTTCAAGCACAAAAAAGCAGCATGCTTTGCTAGTTTCAACGCAGTATTAAGCTTTCGTACTCTCAATGGCATCCACGCCTTCAAGATTACAAACTTTCGTTTTCGAATGGTAGTAAATGGTACGTTGTTCTTGAACAGCTTGGCCAGAACGTCGTGCCTTCATTCCGGTGTTTAATCTCCCCAAAATGATTTGGACACAAGACATCCAGCTGCATAGAATGCACACATTGGTACGTAAGAAAACTGTACTTGCGCCAATGTTCTTTTCATCACTGACGCAGGCGTAGCGCTAGCTCAAACAGCGAAATTTTTAGCATATTTACACGGCACCCATTCAATGAAAGACAGCGGGATTCCGTCCATTTGAATATCGGCTTAACTAACAGTAGCACAGTTACGCTTGTAAGGCGTCATCGTTACAGGATTAAAATCGCGCAGATAGCTTTCAAAAGAGATCATTGAACGATACTCTGTGATAGCACGCTTTTCTGAACAAGACACTTTATTGTAAGAGCGCTCGTGAAACAAAAATTACGTTCCGTGAAACTACCCACAAAGCATACTCTAATTATTACGCGATGCATGTTGAAATGATGAATTTTCATGAAATGCGGTGCGCGACTTGAAATATACGGCAACAAAACATCGTTCCACTCTTTCGCGAGCTGCACTGCAATTACGACTCCCGCATACTACAGCGAGGACATTTTTTTACAAATGTAACAGGGTACGTACTTCACGAGCTTGCTTCCGCGGCCTGCTCAGCACGTACTGTATACATTGTGGACTTGCATGAGCAATGTTTTCTTGATGTAACGATAAAAAACAGCGAAAACGTCCAGGCTAGAAAACGCGAAACACACCCTCCGGGGGACTGAGTTTCGGAAGTTTAGCGTTTGCTCTGTGTGGCTGGCATAGCCACACAGAGCAAACGGGCTCTGTGGCTGGCATAGCAGTCCAGGGAGGTCGGTTTGTCACGTTTGCATAGATGGCGTGACGCGTTTGCAAGCATCCACGCACACACACGCGCCCACGCACACACACACGCACGTGCACGCGCACACACACACGCATGCGCACATGCTCGCACTCACACGTACACGCACGCATGCGCGCGCGTGCACACACACACGTACACGCACAGACACGCACGCACACGCCAGCGCACACATACGTACACCCACACACGCACGCAAGCACACACACGTACACGCACGTGTACACCCACCCGCACACACACACGTAACGCACGCATACACACTCACGGACATGCATGCGCAGACACGTACACACACGGGCACACACGCACGCACACGCGGCAACGCACACACGTACGCATACTCATGCGCACACACGGACACGCATGCGCGCACACACGGACACGCACGCGTGCACACCCACACACGCACACACGTACACGCACGTGTACACCCACACGCACACCCACACTAACGCACGCGTACACACTCACCGACATGCATGCGCAGACACGTACACACACGGGCACACACGCACGTATGCGCACACGCGGCAACGCACACACGTACGCAGACTCATGCTCACACGCACACACGGACACGCACGCGTACACACGTACGCGTACACACGCACACGCACACACACACGTGTGTGTTGCCGCTTGTCGCGCTTGATCTTTACCAGCCACAGGAGTCGCCTTTTCCGATCTTTCGGAAATCTGAACATCTTATAGCCATTTCGCGAGTGGTTTGTGCACGGTGGTACGCAACACCCGGGCATTTTGCCCGAGAAAACGCCGCGCACCTGTCTCACTCAACCAGCCGCGACGAGGCGGGGGGAGCCCAATGGCGGCGGCCGATCGGAAGGCGGCATTAGAGGATTTTAGTGTGTCCGGCACGCCGCTATACGCGTAGTGCGCCGCCTATAGAGGCGCCACTGAAAGCCACCCAGCGGGCGCCGGCGACAGTACACTCGGGGAGCCGAGCAGACGACGGCGCATTGCATAGTGTTGCTGCAGGGTATGGCTGAAGCACGCGGCTGCGATTTTCCATACGTTCGGGTGCCTGACAGCTACTTCTGCGGTGACAGCTGCAGGAAAGGCGCGGGCCTCTACAAAAGTGGCCACGTGCACGACGTTAACGGAATTTGGGACAACCCACTGCGTATACGTGCCAGCTGCGTCCCGCAGACCAGCGTGACAAAGCCCAGCTATGAAGAGGAGCTCGTGGTATTAAAACTCGTTGGGCTAGTTGGTAACTCGTCATATTGAAAGTAAAATTTAGAGTAAGCTTCTAATGACAGACGTGCTGATGATTTCACGCTCCTTCCCAGAACCTGCTTATCTGTAAACCGTGGTTCACATCCACATGCGGCAGCATGTGCCAAAAGATGCGCGTACTTATCCTCGTTTGTCTTAACTTTTTGCGCATGCTCCCTAAGCCGGTCATTTAGGCATCTCTCGGTTTTCTCCCGACGTACACTTTGCCGCAAGATAATGGAATGGAGTATATAACCCCCGTGGAGCACTTAACGAAGGCCATCTAATTTTTTTTTTCTGGCATCCGCGTCTCTTGCCATTGCAAATGCGCGGGCACAATTTGCCGAGTTTTTCTGGCGCCGAAAAGACCAGCGGCACACCATGTCTTGCAGCCACCTTCTTAAGGTTGTGGGAGAGCTTATCCAAGTACGGCATCACTTGAGGCTTGGAACCCGATGGATCCCAAGCAGCTCCATCCCTTTGTGCTCCACGTTTCAGATTCTGCATAAGTGACTCGGCGACCGTGTGAAATTGTCAGCACGTCGGTCATTAGAAGCTTACTTTAGTGAAAAAAACAAAACAAAGATCGTTGTGTTAGCGAGCCGTCCGTGATGTTGTATCAAAAGGAAATATCTTTTCTCGAGGCAGGTGTTAGTGCTCCTAGCGGCTTTATCTCTTTCTTTTTTTGTAACTTTGTTGGGTCGTGGCTGGTTCCTGTATCGCTTGTTGATTCTTTGCACATGCGCACTATTGTTGATCATTGTTTTTTCGCGCATCTTCCCTGTGCGTATAAAAGAAGGTCAGTCACGCACAATAAACAGTTGGTAGTGAGCGCTGTGTGTGGTGTGTGTATCCTGAGTGAAAGCGTGTGTGAATGTGCGAGTGTTTCGAGCTCGTGGTAAGTAGCCGGTTTGTTTTGTTCACTGATGCGACGCCTCGTTCAGTGCTCGTTGCTCTTCAAATTCAACCTTTGTTGCAATGTTGTTTCTGTACGTATTATTAATAAATACACATCGTATGGGCGGACTGATATTTAAATGTTCGGAACCCTCCGCACGGCGAGATGCCGGCACATGTAGCGATCTTGCTACGGCTGATTACACGTGCCATCGCCGAACAAGTGCCCGCAAGAAAATCAGTTGTGGCATTAATATTGCAGATGGAATCCCCTGATAAGGAAATCGCCAAACGTACGGGTGAATAAACTGAGAGCTAGCGCCGCACCGCCGATGCCATCCCGCTACGTCCGTCGATCTGCGCTACCCGCTGTTGTTTTAGCAACTTGAAATTATCTCGCTAACCAGCTTCAAACTGTACAAAGCTGTAGTGTGAGTACGTTAGCGCTTTAGTGTTACATAAAGAATCCGCACGAAGTATTTAAAAGCGGAGAAGCGCCGACCACGTTAGATAGGCATGTCAGCAAGGCCTCGCGGGGAATGAGTAAAGCCGCGTTGCGGGCGAGTTTTTGTAGATGTTTGAGCACCCCACCACACAGAAATTGTTTGTTGACATATCTTCAAGCTCCGGCCAACACACACATGCGTCGGACACTGCTTATTTCACTCCGAAGACGTGAACGACGCGGGGACACACGAACAACGACGTACGAACCTACGGCGGACGTCTGCTCACTGCCCCGAGAGTAACGAGCAAGTTCGCCACCACTGGCGCTTCGGTCGGCGTGCACTAGGCGTATACGCATAACAGTTTGCGGATACCGGTTTACCGGGAGTGAACTGCGCATGCGCGTGCCTCGCGGGCGTTTACCGGACACGCCCAAACGCCCGACATGCATGCCGACATGCAATCCGGTTACTCCCAAGTGTGCCGTTACCGCCTACCCCATGAGCCGAGTGAAGGCGAGCCAAACAAAAACGCAAAAAAACAAACTGGCTACTTCGAGGCCGGCTCCCTCCGACTCCCTCCACTGCAAAGATCGCAGCAGCAGTTGATCGTGAAACACGCTGTACGGCATCACTGATGTAGAAACGCACAACAGCAAATCACCAACACATGAATGGGATCGATTGATAGCGCCAGGTGAGACCACAAAGGAACACACTAGGCATGCCAACACACTAAAAGTAGGCCTGAAGCTTGTGTTGGCGACGCTTGATGCCCATATTTTTCTTTATAATTTTTTGTTTAATTGATAACACAAGTATAAAAAAACCAACAAAAAATTCCATTTGTGAGAAAAACAAAAACCTCTTGGCACTGCCTGCATTTTTTTGTTTGTTTTAAGCAGTAAAGACGAGGATTTTCTAGTTAGCGCATACGTAGATGCGATGGCCACTGCCGCGCGGGCGTTGCGGGCGTATTCTGGGGCGGTGCGAGCTACAAGCGCGTTACAACGGTATCCGGCGTGACGCTATCCGGCATCCCGGTATACGCAAAGGCGTACCGGAGTGCCGGACAGACTAAAATCCTCTATTCACCCCATGGTCTCCGAGATGGCGGGCGCGCGGCGGGTTTCTCTCCGGCCGTCCTATAGGCCGTCCCAATCGCCGCGCTCCCCAGCAAAAAAAATTAACACCATCTTCCCAAAGGGAACCCTGATGGGATGCGAAGTAGCAGCGTTGCGCACGGGTGTAGCGGAGCGAGCGGCGGTAGCGGCAGGTATTGCGGGCGAACGGACGAGGCGGCAGCTGCGGGCGCTGCGGCGAGCGCGCGGCAGGCGGGGGGAGAGAGTGACGTCAGCGTGGACTGCGAGGGGAGCGTGACGTCAGTTTCAGTTTCAGTTTATTGAACGTTTTTTGGTGGGTGGTTACATATAGGGAGAGGTATACAGAAAGAGGTCCCTTAGTGCGAACACTGCAATGGGACCTCTTGTTATAAAATACATAAAGAAAATAAAAACGGGAGCATAATAGCGAAAAACAAGCATGAGATGCGTACAAAATAATAGGAGTGGCATTATGGTAAGCAATGACAATTAGAATATTTGACAGTGAAATACACATATAAAATAGATTAGCAAATTAAGTAAGTCCTAACAAAGTGCAATGATGCAATTATCAGGAGTGTACACTAATAAATGTTTCACAAGAAAAAGAATGTAATGAACGTGAAAAAAAAAATAAACTTCAAATGTATTGTAAGAAACGACACAAAAAAAATAACGACAGTAATTACACATAATTCAGAGATACAAAGAATGATTCAAATAAAGGCGAACTGAATGTTTGAAGGCATTTAATGAGGGCGAAGTTTTAGCCTCCAAAGGCAGAGTGTTCCAAATCTTTATTGCGGAGAAGCTTACTGTTTTTTGTCCGTAATTTGTGCGCGCCTTGGGCAGTAAGATACGTCAACGCGCAGCTGCGGCGTGACCTACTTGGCACCGCTCCAACACCTGCGGCGAGGGGAGCGCGTTGCGACGCGTTCGTACGGACGCACGGAGGGACAGCGTTAAGCGCGAGACAGACGGTACGATTTTGCATGCGATGCGGCGTGCGGCGTCGGATGCCCGGCATGCGGCGTACGACGTTTCGAGACACATGGGGCGAACGAGCAATCAGCGGAAGGCTCCGCCCACATACGGCGCCTCGGCATGCGCACTGGGAAGACTTCGTATCCTCGTAATGAAGCACAAAACAAAACCACTTTGCACAGCCACGCTTCGTTCTATGAGAAAATAATGAAAAAAACTACGCCTTCGTGCACGACAAGCACGTCGCAACAGCGGCAACAGCACCCCGTCACTCACGACTCCGATGGGTAGGCTTAGCATGGCGGGCGCCGGCTGTCACCTGCGCCGTTCGCAATCACACGCGAGCTCGTCGTAGAGCGCTTATTTTTGCCAACACGATTAAGCTTTGCACTCGTACGTAATGCGTTAGCATACGCTATAAACTTCCTCGACGTCATCGATGTGAAGAGCAAAGGGCCAAGCGAAGCGCGACGGCTCGCCGAGACGCCGGTGCCGCTGTGTTTACCTGCGAAATGGGCTTGCATCGCTGCTCGCGATCTCACTAGTGGTTTCGAAACGGGCGTTGTCTTGCAGAAATGGCACAGTTGAAACATCACTTTATTCAATCCGGAAATCTTTCACGTCACAAGTGAAATGTACTCCATGTTTATCACGCCGCCGCGAGCGGCAATGTCGGCGAATGCTCCGAGGCCCGACTCCATCGACTCGCCTTGGCCACGGTCGCCGCTCTCAGGGAGATGACACCACCAGCGGCGTGACGACACGCTTCTCCCGAGCTGTCATTGGCTGCGGCCATGCGACCATCCGATGCGGCGACCGGCGGCGACCAAAATATCTGCCCGGTTTGATGCTCGCCGGGCATGCGGCGCGGCGGTCCGATGCGATGAAACGTCACAAAACGTCACGAAACGTCACCATGCGATGCCGCGCCGGACGCCGCATCGCATGGAAAATCGTACCGTCTGTCTCGGCCTTTACACAGGCTAGTCAAAGAGCTGCTTCGCATCTAAAAACGTACATCGCGTCCCGCGCCCGGCTACCGCGAGATAGCTCACTCACTTGGGATTCCGGCGGCAGCGGAGACCGCGGCAGAAAGCACAGAGCGCGGGATCACAGCGTGCGCATGTTTTTTTTTTCTGCGTACGAGCAAGCAGTGCCGCCAGGATCTTCTGGATGCACTGAAGACAAGTATTTTTTTTCTGCTACTGCATTTATTTTGGTCTAATTTACGGCGAAAAGCACGGCAACTGCTGAACTTTCCTGATATAAATTATTGTAAGGAGGTACCAATTCATCTGTGGTAGTGTTACTTTTTTTTCATACGGTCCGTTTTGTCTCGGAGCGGAATACCTTGATTTGAGAAATATACAGGGGCGTTCTAGCATTCTTCCTTTCTGGAGACATGTATGGGTGAAAACTGTCGTGTTTCCGTGACGAACGACACCGCATTGAACACGAACGGGATGACGCCTCCTTCTTTATTCGCCCGGTCATATATATACATGTGTCTATATAGCGCGCATGCGCAAGGCACTGCCCGGCAGGGGTGGCATGACAAGAAGTTAACAAGATAGCACACGCACGATTATGCCACATCTCCCCTTTCAAGACAGATCAACTTTCAACAAGAACAACAAAAGATAAACATTAACAGGAACCATCTCGCGTTACATTCACAAATACAGAACAGAGTTAAAACAGCCAAAACACAGTCAAAAGAAACATACTGCACTACATTCAGAAATACCGTAACGGTCTGGTTTCTTTACAATCCTACCGAATCGTGTGACATATTCCCCCTGGAACCCGGGGCAACGACAGATTACTGCGATCTTCTGGGCACTCACATTGGAGGGCTTGAGAGTTAGGCTGGTCGCTAGTTTCTGGGTTTTCCAGGCTAGGAGGAAACTCTTACGACTCGTCGTAGGAGTCTGGAACTCTGCTTGGCGTTTGCTTGACTAGCATTTTCTTGTTGCGTTCTATCTGAACACCGCTTTCCATCTCGACGACATACGACCGCGGCCGTCTAGCCCGCCGACAGATGATGCCTGTCCGCCTGAAGTCCTTTACCCAGACGGAGTCACCAGGCGCCAATGGGACAAGGTGGCGGGCAGCGTGGCGGCGATTATAATTTTGTCTTTGCTGGTCCCGGACAACCGCATCCTTTTTCCGTACCTCTTTCAGGTTGGGCGCCTTTGGTATCAACCTGTTTGGGTGGAGAGGCAGGGTAGTTCGAAGCCGCCGCCCCATGAGCAGCTCCGCTGGTGTTTTGCCTAGTGGTCCCGGGGTGTCCCTGTAGGCTAACAGAGCCAAATAGGGATCATGAGACTTTAGCAGAAGCCCTTTCACCGTTTTCAGCATTCGTTCAACCTCCCCGTTTGCCTGCGGGTACCTAGGGCTACATGTCACACTTTTGAATCCATATGCCTTTGCGAACGTCTTAAATTCCTCGCTGACAAATTGAGCACCGTTATCTGTCACAAGCACTTCCGGTATACCATGCCTAGCGAAGACATCTTTCATATGACCAACAATACTACTGCTGGTAAGAGATGTCAGCAAACACAACTCTGGAAACCGAGATAGATAGTCCACCAAAAGCAAATAGTTACGGCCATTGAGATGGAAGATATCTGCTGCGACCCTTTGCCATGGTCGATTAGGGGGCGCGGCTTCGAACTTGCCCGGAAGGCTTCAACACGGGCACTATGCCAGCACACCACTCGGTTGGCCCTTCCACTTTACGGATGACTCCGTTTCTTTCCATTTCCTCTAGCTCGCATTTCACACCGTCCCTCAGCGGTATGGGTATACGACGAGCGGTGTGAATGGCATAGGGCACCGCGTCTGCTTTGAGATTAATACAGTATTCTTTCATGGTACCCAAACGCGGAACAGAGAAGGAAAGCACGCTTGCACAGCTTGGTGGACCGAAGCTTCGTCCACGAATTTCACAATTCCCAAAGCCTATTGCTGGCAAGCCTAAAATGACATAAGTGGCCGAGTCAATGACATAAACATCCTGCCTAATCAAACATCGTTTCCACAGAATGTTAGCAGCGAATTTCCCTTTTAGATCTAACACTTCTCTACCTGGCCCCTTCAATATTACGTTAGGATGCTCTAGATCTTTGGGTACCCACGGGAAGGATGCTGGAACAATGTTTACTTCTGCTCCCGTGTCAACTTTAGCCGATACCGTCACCCCGTTAACAGCGACTTCAACAAAGCGAGCTCTTGCAACCGCACCAGCTAAAGTCCCAACAAGGTAAGTTACACACTTTCGGTTCAATTGCTCATTCAGAGTATCGTTCCGGTGCACAGGGCCCGGGCCTACCTCGGATGTCCTTGATTCCGCAATCGTGAAGTCCTGCTTTTGTGGGCACACAGCGGCGAAATGTCCCCGTCGTTGGCACCTGTAGCAGATTGCCCCTTTTGCAGGGCACGATGACGTCCACTGACGGGCCCTGCCACACGCCGCACACTTTCGGACGTCTTCCTTGGCCCGTTGGTACTCTGAACGCCCCTGAGCCTCTCGTCGATAAACTGCGTCGACCTCCATGCTTGTTGATTGGTGGTACGGACTGCTATGAAGTTCCTGTTGTTGTTGCTGTACGGCTTCCTGCATTCTTGCTTTTGTCAGTGCAGTTTTCAGAGCCAGTGCCGCGTCCATTTGAAGGGCTTCGGACAGCTTTGTATCCCGTAGTCCGACGACGAAGCGGTCCAGGATCATCCTCTCTTTCATCACGCCATAGTCACATTTATCTGCCAGCGTATGTAGCGCCGTTACATACTGGTCAACCGATTCGCCTGCAGCTTGGTTGCGACGATGGAAGCACGCACTCGTAGACCAGATTCCGTGTGGCAATGAAGTATGCGTCGAACCGTTTTTTCACCACTTCATAGTCTTTTGACTGTTCTTCCGATAATTCGAAGGTGCGGAATACGTTGCGAGCCTGTCTCCCCATTGTATACAGCAGCGTACGTACTTGGGCCTCCTGAGTTCGCTCGTTAAGGCCGGAAGCAAATCGATAATAATCGAATTCTTGAACCCACGCCGGCCACTCTGACGCCCTGTCAAAGTTGAAGCTCGCTGGTGACTGTACCGGAAAGAGCCGGCAGGGAACCGAATTTTCTTCCCGCGCCATGGCTCGAAGCTTTTGTCCGGCTGTACAGTCCTAGCCGAGGACGCCAACGATGGAGGTCGGCCGTCACGTCTCTGCTTACATCGTTCGTGGTTTCGAAGCACTTCCGAAGATCACTTCTGACACCATGTCGTGTTTCCGTGACGAACGACACCGCATTGAACACGAACGGGAAGACGCCTCCTTCTTTATTCGCCCGGTCATATATATACATGTGTCTATATAGCGCGCATGCGCAAGGCACTGCCCGGCAGGGGTGGCATCACAAGAAGTTAACAAGATAGCACACGCACGATTATGCCACAAAACTGGGCTAATTTTCGTCGTTGAATCATATTGCCCTCCTATCGTGACACATCGTTTTACTATTTGATCGCGTACGGATATTTATGAGTTGGTCAACCGAAGCACGATTACGCTCTAGATAACTGAGTGCCCTGGTGATGTCACTGAAGTAAGACGATAAGTAATTTTGCCGGAATATTGTTGAAGGCTTCGATTAGCCGACCTACATTTACTCCACACGTCGTTCACAGTGAAAGTGCCTGAGTTGTCATCGCCTCCTTTTTTCGTCATCCGGATTTTGCTTACGTTTTGGTAGCACAATGACAATATCAGTATCGTGTTCATTTACTGTGCTCTCGACTGCATCCAAATCAATCAATCGATCATAAATGAACAAAACGCGCCTGTAACCAGTCCGTGGTCGTCGCAGAACCGGCGACTTTCAGTCTAGACCACGGCCTAGACGTGTGGCGACCGCCTGCAACCTCCTCCCTGTCTCCTGCGGCGCTACGGGAGGTAGTTGGAAAGGGAAACTGGGGAAGCCTCGTGGGCGAGCGCGAAGCATTGTGCGCTATGCGAGCGCGGCTTTCGCGCCAGGCTTGATGGCGCCGGTGACATCGCGAGGAGAGAGCATGACGATTGCTGATGCCGAGTGCCGAGTTTGGTCGGCTCAGTTAGCGTTCCCCTCCAGCGTGCGCTCGACCTTATTTCTTTGTAACGCGCTCATGCTGCGGCGCCTGTAAAGTGCCTGCAAGTTGTTAATAAAGGAAATATAAACAAAGTGTTCCTAATGGAAAATTTGAGTGCTGCTGTACGTGTGTTTTCATTTCGCTATATGTTGTTACACCGAAGGAAAAAATGCACAAAGGAAGCAAGCCTTAAATCTAGCTTACAACACTATCAACATATCTATTGTGGGCTCGGGGCCAGTGGTCGGCCGAAGCCCTCAGAGAACACGTAGGCGACAAGAAAAACGCGTTTAATTTACAAAGGCACGGCAACGACTGATCGGTCTTTAGCGGCAGGGCGAGTGCGAGCCTCGGGCGTCATCACGCCCAGCCTCATCATCGTTCTTTTTTTTTCTTCTCCTTCGCTAGCGCCCCCCATACTATACAGCCCGCAAATTTCGAAGTATAGTAAGTTTTTAGCACATGCGGATCTCTTGCAGAGGCATCGCTTTTCTAAGTGCGCTAATAAAGGCGGTACAAATCTACAGCAAAAAAAAAAAAAAGCCCATTTGAGAATTGATAGGCCCCGGCATTGACTTGGCCTCTCGTACACCTTGACCAGACATTTCCAAATCAGCGCGAGGTTAATAAAAGCGCAAAACCATTTTTTTCCTCGCCACATGCAAGCTGCGCCAACAGCGCCGCAGCTTTTCCGATCCCAAGTAAGTGCGCCGCGGTGCGGAGAAAAGAGCGGGCCACGCCCACCTCGGGAAATACGCTCTCTCCGTGCGATTGTGACGGCCCGGCCGGAGAAAAACCCGCCGCGCGCCCGCCTTCTCGGAGGCCATGTTCACCCCCTCACAGAATGGCTCCACCCTGCAAGGGGGGCGCGCACATCGAGGCACCCTTAAGGTCCCTGTATATATAAAGGTAGCGACAACTACACGCGCGCCCTCTGGAGGGGTCCAAGGAGCAGTGCTAGCAGACGACGCACCGCTCGCTCGCGTGCATTCTGCGGATGCCTAAAACCGCTCTCAGCGCGCGCTTTAATCGGTTAATTATTGCCTTTTGTGGCGTAAGCTGCTTAGGAAACTTCAAACGCCAGCGAAAACAACTAACGAGCCCGGAGTGCGCTAAGAATTGAAATAAAAACACGTGCTTTTCCGAAGGGAGCTTCTGAGCAGTTTCCCACAGCAGTTGTCAAGAAGGACATTTATATTTTCGTTCTTTGCGTGTTTTCAAATTCAGCGTAACTTGAAGTTGATGTACTTCTAGTTTTCTAGTTCGAAAACAAATGGCAGGTTGTGAGCTTATTGCTACTCTCGGAAACCTCTTGGTTCAGTTAGCGTAGTGTGTAGTGCAAAACATGCGCTATAATTGGTTTCATTGGGTTTATCAGCATTCAGAGCTATTCCCACGATTAAACGACACTTTTAACTACGCTTCTTTTGTTTATAAAGTACTCTAATATGCTTATTTAAGAGAAAGAGTTGCAGTGCATGCGTGGAATATCAGCAACCAGAGTACCTTTCAAGATCTAGGAAATATAGCATGCCCACTAGTGTCTCACGCATTTTAATCATTAACTGTTTTTAAAGACGTTCATTTATCCAAAGCCGTCTCCCTTTTACCCCCGCCGCCTACGTGTCCCGCATATATAAAGGCAGGTTGCAATGTTACCCATAATTATTGAGAACTAACAGACGATGATGCCAAGGAAAGTATAGGGTATGTTATTAGTTACCTAATGCATTTTCAAATAAATTCGAGGTATGTATGCACCTACAGGCCCTAAAACCAGACTACAACGAGAAAAGCTGAGCTAGGCGACTTTTTGTCGGGATGCATGGGTATATAAAAGAGCACTCATTGGAAAAGTGGGTTTTATTGCATGAATTGATAGCAAAGTTTTTCTTTGGAAGGTTTGTTGTCAATACTGATCACCCCTCATTCGCTTGCACGGTGGCTTCCGTTCCTTCTGCCTTGGCATATTAGCAGAGATTCTGGGTGCGGCATATATGGTTTCAGTTTTTTCCTCCCAGTGTCATGCAGTATTACTTACTCGAACTCGCCAAAAGCATTTGGCCCCCCAGGGAAAACATTACGCGGAATGCTTCAATGAAGAAACCTTAATTGATCCCGCGCACAGCAGTGCGGCAAAACATGGCAAGTAGTGGCAAAAGACTAATCCCAAATTGTCCTTTCCTTGTGAGCTTTTAGTGTCGAAGCCACCCCGAGGAAAAAAACTAAGGCATGAGTGTATTGGGTTCCGAGCTATTTAATGTTTAGAGATACGGGCGTGATTCCGCGTTGTCTACTGCGCACAAAGCGACAGTATAAAGAATGGCGAAACAATAATAGCCAAGCTGAGATAATGCTCACCTATATGCACGAAAACAAAAGCTCGCCGCCACGCGAAAGGCTGCTTGAAGTTATAAACATTACAAAATTACTTACTTCGCATAGCCGGGTGTTTTCTCTGTGCAAACATTTCTCGCGACTGATTTTGTGGGGCCACACCTTCCTTCAGAATATATTTCTGTCCCCGCGAGCAACAGAAAAAAAAAGCTTTGCTGTCCTCCGCGCGGTGAAACAACCAAGGGCATCGAGACCCGGCATAGGAGCCTGTCACGTTCCAAACATTCAATTCAAGCACAGAATTCCCACGTCCACTCAAGTTCAAGTAAATAAACGCTTCTAAATTGCAAGAGCAATACGACAGAGACGCGTGATGTGCTTGTTAAATTGTCCAACTCTACGCTTGCAAATGCAGTCACCCGTACCTATCGCCGGCACAGCGCTGCCACCGCTGGACCCTTTGGGCGGGGCGCGGAGGCAAAAAGGTCACGTGTCGCCAACCGGCCTATCGCAGGACGCGGCGGCTGGATCAAGACCTTTCGCTACTTTTGAAACATACAGGGATTTTAGGCACCCTAGCAAGCATTAAAGTCACTGGAACGGGAAAAGTACCGCATTCGTTTTCTCCTCGCCGCCGCGCCTCTCAGTGCGCTTCGCCACATAAAGGGGCCAGCTCGCTCGACTCGCTAATGTCTCGAGACGCTCGCGGCTGTTTGAATAAATGGATATATTGTTGCGGGAGGCATAAGGCTGCTCGACATAAGAAGACGTCGGTGGTGGAGCCCTTAGTTGTGGAACGCAAGCATTAATGCTTGCGGATGGTGTTCACGGGTACAGAAACGTGGCGACGAAGTTCCTCGCGTATAATGAGGCGAACCGTTGAAGAAAGGTCAGCAGGTAATGTGTCTTGGCTAACATCGACAGTGGCGACCGTCATGACATTGGCCAGGCGTCCAAACTTCGAAGTGATGCGGCCAGTCTTTAGGGCAGGGGTCTCAAACGCGCGGCCCACGGGCCGCATGCGGCCCGCGGCCACCACATGACTCTCTTCGCCCCACATTTTTTTAAATGTCCTTATTTAAGTATGTTCGTGAGCTACACAGGCCTGAAATGGTTTAAGGCGTTGTCTCTGTGATGCATCCCGTGTTCTGAAACAGAACTTGTTCTGAAACAGAACCGTGAAACAGAAATGTAAAATTTTGTTTCACAATCGACGTCCAGATTTGAGTCATTTTGGAATCGATATGGACATGTAGTTGGAATCCTGGTACCAAATCTGCTTCAGAAATGGCCTGCATATGACATATGGGAAAGTCTTCTTTCAAATGGCAGCGTTTGCTAGCAAATCGTAAGCTTCTTGGCTCACACCCACACTGGGGGATTGGCCAAGAATCGGGTAGCTTAAAAAAAAAAAGATAATGAAAAAAAAACTATGAAAGAGTAATTTCTCGTTTCGGGTAAAAATAAGATTTAAAAAAAATTATTTTTGTTAAAATACAAGAAAGTTCGGTCGAATTGACTCTTATCGAATAGGAAATAAATGAATAATATAGAAAAAATTCTCTGGAGTCTAGTTTGGTTAGCTGCAGAGCTTTGTAATCGTGGTTATTATTTAAATCTCTTTGTCTGTTCTATAAAATCTTGCAAGGCCTCGCATACTTTCCGTTGCTGTGCCCAAGCGTCAGTGCACCTAAGGATAGCAAATTTGCAGTTGTTAAATTTAATCCAATGGTGCGCAACGGTGTTTGTAGAAGTACCTTTCTTAATGTGGAGTATTTTCTACAATATATGAGAAAGTGTTGTATTGTTTCGTCTTCACTACCGTAAGAACAAAGCGGGGAGGGTGCCAGTCCGGCTCTGTATAAATAAAAATTTAATGATGGAATACGACAGCGTAGCCTAGTAAATATGACTTCAAGACCTTTGTTATGACATGCGTTACTTTTCCAGGGTGTCGATAGATGATTGAAGTCCGGGGAATTTTTAAGGCGAAAGCCTTTAATGTCTCATGCTCACGTCTGTCCGTCCGTCCGTGTCCGTCCGAGCCCTGGCACGGAGCCAGGTGGCCGCCGGGGTGCGCAAACGGACGCCGGTCGCGTCGGACTCTACAGTGCTCGCGCTTTGCTTGCGTAGGAATCATTCTGACCGACACCGTTTCAATGGACACAGGCGTTCGCGGAACACACTTTGGAATTTACAAAGGGTCCGTCAATTTAAGCGCTGGAACGCGGATGGCGTTTGTACGATGGGCAAAGCGCGAGAAAATACGAACGCATGCGAACGGAGGAAGATTAGTCTCGCGTCTCGGTGCGATTCGCGGTAAATAATTAAACAAGAAAACACGCACACATTCCGTTTGTGTGTTATCCCACTGAGAGTTATCCCACTGAAAGAAAAAAAAGACATGGTATAGTCAGTCGAATATGACCACACGCTTTTCGCCGTACACACTTTGGAATGTACAAAGTGTCCTTCAATTTTTTTAGAGAAGGTATATCGAATTCTCGCACCATTATTTGCCTCCGAAATCTAGCCGCTACTATGAAAGCTGATGTAGGACTAATATTAATAGCTGGTCTGTCTAACGCCGCTTTTGCTAGTGCATCAGCTGTTTCATTTAGTAATAGGCCTCTATGCCCAGGTACCCATACTAACCGAATATATGTTAAGTGATCAGGTACTAGGGAATAGAACTCTTTCAGTGTTTTCGAATTACCAGATGCCGTGAGCGCACTGCATACGGATAAAGAGTCCGTTACTATTACGGCGGAATTAATTGATGTGGTCAGTTTACGAAGAGCCAATACTACCGCTAAAAATTCTGCAATTAAGATGGGTGTGAAATCTGGAATTCGGAGGGAAAATGACTAGTCGAGAATAGGGCAGTATGTACCAATGCCACTTTTTTCATCTCTCTGCGATGCATCCGTCGCAATGATGACATTTTCTTGCAATCTTAGCAGGTAGTCCTGTAGAGTAGCTCTTGACATGTTACTCGGTAAGTGTTTAGCATTATTAGGGAAAATGTCATCAAAGTAGATTTGAAGCGAGTTAGTCGCATTACAAACCGGAATAACCTCCCTTATTTGGACGGACAGTGGATCGAGAAGAGATTGTACAAACTTTACTTGAGGTGTGTGAAATCTAGGCCAATGGAAGTCAAAAAAATAAACCAGGTTGCACAATGAAAACTGTTTGACTACGCCTTAAAGGGGGGATTCATATGCTCTTAAATACGTTTGTACAGCCAATAGTCTGAATCTAGCTATGAGTGAAGGTATTCTAGCTTCCATATACAAAACATTATTCGCTACAAATTTAGGTAGTCCTAAGCACATGCGCAGTGCCTGTTTCTCCAGAAGAACAAGGGGACGAAGTTTATATGTAGGTGCCCCGGAATATAAAACACACCCAAATTCTAGAACTGGTCTTACATACATGCGGTATATTGATAATAACGTGGCTCTACGCATTCCTGATCTCTTGTTGCTTATTCTCCGTAACATACCAACTGCCCGAACACCCTTTGCTGCAATATATTCAATGTGGTTACGCCATAAGAGCGAGCTGTCATATACGACTCCCAAATATTTGATATTTTGAACTTGTGGGATGATGTCAAGTTTGTAAGAAAGAGACATATGGACGGGGTCTTTCAGAGGGAATACTAGCAATGTACACTTAGTAACGTTTATAGACAGATGAATTACATCAAGCCAGTGTTCTATTTCAGATAAATACAATTGCAGGTTTTGATAGAGAGCGTGAATGTAATTAGCTGATGAAAAGAACGCTATGTCATCCCCATAGACGTACGTGTGAACATTCTGATTACACGGAATCGAGCTTAATAAAATGTTGAATAACACCGGCGACAGGACAGCCCCTTGGGGTACTCCTTATTCCTGTTTATAGGTACTTGATGATACTCCATTCTGAGAACAATAAAATTTCCGATTACCTAAAAATTCCGTAATCCATGCTTCCAAATAATGCGGGAAGTTAATTTCTCTCAGACGACTCATTAGAACACTATGTTCGACGCTGTCGTACGCTTTTGCGATGTCCAGGGTAACAGAGCTGCATACTGTCCTTGGCACCACGCCAGATATATTCGACTCTCAAGGTCAATATGCGCTTGCCATATGGAACATCCCTGCCTGAATCCAATTTGATATAGGCGAAGGATCATTTTTAAAGAAGAGGTACAATTTTGGCGATTTTCCATTCCGTTGGAATTCAAGCTCCTTTTATTGAATACTTTATTATATTCAATACATCCTCCCGTGACTCTTTGAATAAAATTTTCAACATGGCCGAAGTGACTCCATCAGGTCCTGGAGCAGCCTCGTGAAGTTTTCTCATAACCTCTGATAATTCCTCCATCGATATTTCGGTAAAACTATCATCTGAACGCGGAGTTAATGTACATAAATGAACCTTAGATGCAAATCGGTTTTCCAAACCTTGCGCTATGCTCTCCAATGATTGCGTCAATTCCTGTGGCGATAAAACTGTTGATTCAATATTTACTGACTGAGGAATTAGTTTTTTATGTCTGAGAAAGCCAAATAGGGCTCTTTTGTTATTTGATTTCGATAGAAATTCAAAATGTTTTTCATCATGCTCCTCTTTCCCTTTCGCCACCGTACGTTGAAAGGTACCTGTAATGAATTTATAATCTGACCAGTTTTTAGGACATTGATTGTGTAATAGCTTCTTCCGGGCAGCTTTTCTACGCCTGTAATCCCGAGTGCAGTCCTCATTCCACCATCGCGACACAGACTTTTGCGCAACTGAATGAACCTCAAATTACGCTTTTCTACGGGACTCCTGTAAAACTGAACAAATGCTCAATGCTTTTTGTTTTGACGTTCCTTCTGACAGAGAAGCAATAGAGCATCGCAAGCTCTTTTTTAAACGTACTGTAACTTATACACGTGAGTCCTCTAGAAGTTACAGATATTACTGGACATATAATCTCAAATATCACCGGAATGTGATCACTCTTAGTAGCACATTTTATGGTTCACCAAGATGCGATACAAAGGCCTGATCCCGAAAAAGTCAAATGAAGAGAAGAAGTAGCCATCCCTCTGATATAAGTAGGGATGCCTGAGTTGTGACAAGTGAGACCATTACCACGAGACCAATCCCATAACCGAGTTCCGCATGAGTCTGCCCGTAAGCCCCATGTTATGTGATGGGAGCCAGTGCCGCCACGTTCTCGTCCTCTTCACCCGCCCACCGATAGCATGTTTCACTATTCGAAAATTTCTATGACGAGATATATCTCTATGGCGAACATGAATGACAGATGGTCACATGAAAATCATGACATTCATTTCATGTACAGCATGATTTACATTCCGCGCTCGTGGTGGGCTCGCGGCCGGTTGGCTAGCTTGATATTCACCAAAATAATTTATATTACACTGCACTGCCTGCCAGTTTTCGCTCATAGCTTACAGAAACCACTCCTGCTGTGGGGCAACCACAAGGCTCAATTATGTGGGCATTGATTGAAGTCTGTCTGAGATGAATTGTGACGCTGTTTAGGTGGTTAAGCATACAAGGTTTACACATACGTGCTGAAATGGCCATTATTTTTCTACCTAATATTTTTGTTGAGATGTGTGTACCAGTGGCGTAAATCATTGGGGGGGGGGGTCAGGGGGGTCCTGACCCCACCGGTGCTCAGGCTGGGGAGTCAGGACCCCCCTGAGAAGACCCAATAGAACAATGCAATTACGCAATTTGGGAACCCATGCTCGTTCTTCAATGGGATTTCAAGGTAGGATTTTAATTTTTATATGAGTAAAAATAAAACAAACATTTATATAAACAAAATGGCCGCCATGGCAAGCTCTGTGTCCCCCCATCTGATTTTTCTGGATTTACGCCACTGGTGTGTACCACTTTGCTACTTGCGGCATACTATCATGGAAGAGCACATATTCCTGCTTCAACAGTAAGCCTGTCTGTCGCTATTCTGCTTTCATTCATAACCAGAATTGCCAAAGTTCCCCATTAATAAGCGGATTTGGGCTTCTTCTTCGCCGAGCAGTTTGTAGAATTTTTTGGTCGCTTGCCACGTCTTTTGGGCTTATTTGCATTTTCGCAAAAAATACAGTTATTTTAGTGATCATCACGTCCACCAATAGCGCGTTTTTCTTTCACTAATGGCCCGTTTGTCGATGACTTTGAGTAGCTGAGGGCTGAAGCCAAACATACGTTGGGGGAATCAACAAGAAACCTTAATCGTGCATTGGCAAACGGGTATTCGCCGAATGGAGATTAGATTGGAGACAATGTTATAAAGTAAAAATGTGCTTTTGTTCATAGTTACGCATACTTTCGCTGTACAAAACAATTAAAATGGTTTTTTAAACTTCACTTCGTATTTGAGTGATATTTTATTATAATTAAAAATATGGTCAAAAATTGAAAAAATTCCTTAAATTTCCGCTTCTTTTGGGCTTCTGTGATGATTATTCGCTTGTTAACTCGGTAGAATCTAGCAACTCTGCTCATAATAGTTGAGTAGGCTCATGTGGTTGACGTATTGGTGAGGCTTACTGATTGCGTGGCTGACGCGCTCAGTAAGCATCATTGAAAAGTTTAAAAAAATGAACAGCTTTTGAAAGACAAGCCCACACAAAATGTTTTTTTTTATTTCAGCTCGCCAAAGGTGACTCAGCTACCAGTGTAGAGTATTTATTGCGGTTATCGGTCACCGGACAATTTTAGGCACTGGAAACAGCATACAGGACTTGCAAGAATATTCGCAGATCTTACGCTCGTCTCACTTTACAGCGTTTCCGTTGGACTTATGGCTGGGATATATAATCATTGGCACTCAGTGTCTGTACTGCAATTATACAGTTTTGTCACGACCATATAGGAACTGCTAGCCAATGTGACAACTCTAACCTTTTACTGCATTGAGGCGTTCCTTCTCAAAACGTTCTTGGTATTCTTTACATATTTTGTGAACATGAATGAGGAAAATTTGAGAGGCACATGGCTCAGAGCGAGTCGTCTTGACGCTATGAATTAGCGGGACGTTACACCATGCCTATATTTTTTACTAAGTTTCTGACATTTCGCTTATCTTCTAATGTAGGCTTTGATAGAAGCTTACGTGGCCTGTTTTTCGTTAGTCATATTGGCACAGTTGTTTCGCAAATAATAACAATAAAGTTATTAGATAAGTTTAGAGTTTACCGGCTTACTTGCTCGAAAAAATTTTTTTAGTGGTTTGTTTGATGTGCCCCACCCGCTGTTCAACGCACTACATGGATCTCCGGCTGGTCAAGTTCTCTAAAAGCAACATTTGACCGTAAGTGCGATATAAATTAATGTATCCTTTATAGGGAGATGAATTGATGCATTAATTTATGTAATTAATTAAAGGTGCGTTTGCTGATTTCCATCCGAGCGTATGAGTGGAAGATGTTTTTTTCGGCCCTGTATTAGTAATGTAATTCTTCGTTTCATATTCTTCATACTCTTAGTTGTCAAAGTGGAGCAAGTTGTGGAATATGTGGGTGCTAATAACAGCTGCCTTGTTGTAAGGTGGGATCCATGGTGGTATATAGATGGTGAGAATTTTTAATTTTATTTATACTCCATACATTTACGACCTATCTGCCGCTGTGTAATTGGTCAGGCACCCATAACGTAAATTTTCCCTTTGCCCTCGCGATGGGAACTTCTTCTCTTCTCCTCATCATTGTTGCGTACAAAATACAAACAGGATCATCAAAATGATTCGAAAAAAACCTCAGATACTTGGTTTCATCCTTCTCTTTTCTTGAGACTGCAGAAATGCTTAAAATAATTTGGTAATATATTCATAAAACTGCTCTGCCGAACTCGCGATGAGCCCTTTAGTCACTGTATCTGCGAAATAAATTGCGGTAAGTGAATGACAATGTCACAGTTATTGGACAAATAGATCTATGCTGCATCTTATTGCTGTAACACATCCCTTATCACACAGCTCGCGGAGCGGTTGATATCTGCTCCAACAGATGCCACACTACCAGCTGATCTTATTTTATTCTCCTGTATGGCGACAACCTGCGAAGGCACGCGGACAAACAAAAAAAACTTGGACCATCTCCCCGAAGGGAACCCTGATGGGATGCGAAGCAGCAGCGGTGCGCACGGCGTTGACCCGGTTCAAACGGGCGTCGACGCGGGTGCTGGAAGAACGGTTTGAAGCGAAACTCGGTGTAGCGTTTACTCGAGTAAACGTTTGTTTGAAACGCAAACACACGGCCGGAGGCGGGTCAGAGGTGTTGCGAGCGGGCGCTGCCGCGAGCATGCTGCGGGTGAGGGAGAGTGACGTCAGCGCGCACCTGCGAGGGAAGCGTGCGAGGGGAGCGTGACGTCAACGCGCAGCTGTGGCGTGACCTACTTGGCAACGCTCCAACACCTACGGCGAGGAGAACGCGTTGCGGCGCATTCGTACGGACGCACGTAACGTACGGCGTTACATACGTGAGTCAAATAGCTGCTTCGCATCTAAAAATCACAGCATATCCACGAGGTGAATGATGGTGAGGCGGGCGAAGCTCCGGCCGCTACGAGCACGAGCCGCCGCGGCCCTCCGCGCCCGCCGCTCCGCTTCGTCCATGCCCCACCAACGATCCGACACGTACGGCGACGATCCAGGAGACTGAGAGAGGCACTCGTTTCCCCGCGCACCCAGGCACAGCCAGCGCAGCAGCCAATCGGAGAGTAGCGAGTGTACAGCGCCATCTAGAATATCATCACTAAACTGTAGTTTGTATGTACTTCTATGAGACAGCGCCATCTATTATATTGTTCGGGAGATACTGCCGGTTACGCCTGACGCGTGACAAGGTTAGACTAAGAGGTGTTTCGCCCCTAAAACGTATTGCAGCTCCACTGCTGTGAAACCTGAGGAAGTGCGTACCACGGGCATGCAGCGATTTCCGTTCGTATGGCGCGTTCACACTTGGTCTGGAAGGGAGCGAAAGCGGCGAAACTCACCGAAAATTCACCCGCTTCGCCGCCTAAGCAGTCAGAAAACCACGCCGCGAGGCCGACGCGAAAAAATCGGTCCGAGACGGATTTTTTCGGCACGCTATACACCAGAACACAGCGAGTTCACTGTGTGCCGCCATACCTCGGCAGCACGTCGCGCCACCTGCCGCAAGCGCGGCGAAGCAACACCGTGAACTGCCAGGCTAGCAGACGCTCCGCAATTCAGACGCGAAACTTCGCAAACCGAGTCCGGCTGTAAGCATGTTCCGCGCTTTTCTTCTCCTGGAAATGTATGCTGTTTTCTTGTGAAACGTCGAGAAGACCTTCCTCGACAGTCCGGAATGTCTACAGCACGTGCATTGCAGACTGCAGAAGCAACTTTATCAGGTACGTACTATCGCGATGGCAAGAAACGTGAACAGCGGAAAGCGTGTCTTTCGACTCAGTCGAACTGCGACATGCCTTGACTATCGCTAGGCAAAAGTTGTGCTTTCAGCCGGCGTTACCGTAGCGCTAAAATCCCGCTCCGGCTTCCGCTCATGCACCGCATGTGGTTATCATTCGCCAGTCATTCCTGGCACTCGGAACACACGCGGTGCGAAAGTGTCAGTCAGAGGAAGACTTTATAGTGCTAAGGTGACGCTAGGCCAATCATAGTGACAGTCAAGGCATGTCGCAGTTCGACTGAGCCGAAAGCCACGCTTCCCGCTGTTCACGTTTCTTTGCATCGCGATAGTACGCCGTTACATTTGTACTGAACGTGCGCAGTTTGCGTGCACGCTTGAGTCGTAATATCTCCTATTATTGGCATGCGGCCTGCGAAGGAGTACGGCGATGTTTTGGTGCCGCATACTACAGGCATACTGCACGCAAATTACTGCTGTAAAGCGAAAGAGCTGGCGTCATACAAGCTTGAATACACGCATTAAGTGTACTTACTCGTACACTTTTACTGGGCTCGTAGTTTCTCCTGTTGATTGCAATTATCCACTGGCGGGGGAGCTCGGCGTTTTTCGTTGCGGATAGAAATCTGTGCAATCTGAAAACACTACACCGGCACGATTCCCATGTTGTGTTGTCATCTTCACAGACAGTGCTGAGTGATATCTTCCTCTTGCGCTGATTGTTTTCGCATCCAAAGACGGCGCAGTGGTGCCCAGACGACTTCTTGTAAGCGGGAGCGGCGTGACTAGGCGCTTTCTCGTATTTTAAGGTCCCAGACACGCCACTTGCCATGTATCAGATACACGCCTTGGCAGTTCAAAACAAACACGGCATCTGGGTGCGAGAGTATGCCGCCGAAAGCCTAGGCGCCTGGGTGCGAGATAGGCGTGCTCTGGTCTTTCCGCTTCACGGCTTTAGCTGCACTACCTCAAACCACGTAATCTAAACAACCGGCCCCGAATTCAACATGGCGGCAAAGGTGTAGGCGGTGGCTCGCGTCGGCGCAATCGTAAACTACCTCTTGGATGTGGGCGCTAGAAGACGAGGACGAAGGGAAGAAGGACACACACACTGGCGCTACTGACAACAAATAAAGTTTTCTAAGGTTCTTCTTCCCTTCGTCCTCGTCTTCTAGCGCCCACATCCAAGAAGTATGACAGACCAACAAGCCCGCATCGCCACCCTCGTAAACTACCCGCGCAGCACGACGAAGCTCACGGCCTCGACAAGGACGCGTTCATCGAGTGCATGGTTTCGATTACGATCGCCGAGAACACTGGAAGTAGAAGAAGGTGCTGGAGCAGCGAGTCGGCATGCCCCAACGTGTCTCGTTTTTGCACAGCCGGCTGAATCCGCCGCCGCCGCTGCCGGTGTGTCCGCTCGTGTTGTTCTTGCTGGTGTATCTCCCGAAACAACGTTTGGAAAGGTGAAAGCTTTCTCCTCAGTGCTTTGCATGTCTAACTTGAATTTGGTACGAAATTTAATGCTCAGGAAATGGGTGAAATGTAATGAATTCTCAAAGTGGCGAAGGCGGCGGCGGCATGCACGAGGGACACAACAAATGTGAACGTTGTCGACGCGCGGATGTGGTTTTCCGGCCGCTCTGGCGTTTTAGTTTTCGCTTCGCTTCTCAAGTGTGAATGTACCTGTAGAGTTCGCACCGCTCCGTTTACCAAAGCGTCGGTGAAGCAATGTTTGAGGTAAGCATGCAGGACTTCCCGGCACGAGTAGAATCTTGTTAGGGAGAATCGCAATCTCGGTGTGCGACATTGCGCTACCTTTTCTGGGCATTTTTGACTTCCTGCTTGTTACTGGTGTTGAGATATGCGTCGCCTACAGCTATTACAGCGACTTCCGCGCCTTGCCGTGCCGGCGAGGGTCAGGGGACAGGGGAAGGGGCACTCGCTCGCTCAGCGAGGTGGTGGCGCCCTCTCTTGTGCCGAGCCGCAGTTATCCCCATGTGTACGAAACGCGTTTTTAGCGACTTTAATTTAATTATTGCGATTATTTGTTGGTTATTTCTGTTAATTATATTACTTCAGACCTTGTTCGTTCATTTCAACCCAGTTTTGAGCATTTATAACCTTGTTATAGCCTATAGTGAGCGCTTTACGGTGAGCGTGATCACGCCACGTGAGATGGACGGACGACATGCCGGGCGCCTGAAGTGCTGCGAACACAAAATAATTTGAGAACGAAGACCGATAAGCGTAAACTCGGGCAATGTCGTTGTGTCGTCAGGGGGCGAAGTTACCGCCGCAGAAATGTGGATCGTGGCGTTGATCGGAAAGCGAGAGCGCGACGCTCATTGCAGCGACGAGCTGAAGCGATTTCGCTCGCCAAATGCCTCACATTACACGATATCGAAGCTTTAAAGTCACAGATTGCTAGATATGTGGCACACAACACAGCTAGGGCAATTCATGGCGTCCGAGAAAAGAAATCGCGAGATAAACACTCGCTCAGCTCACGTCATCACGGAGCACTTTGTAACACAGGCACGGCGCTCGCGTGCCCACCGGAGGTTCCTTGACGTAGACTGCAGATATCCAATCTGCAGTCTACTCAATATTATGTCAATGTACGGGGCTGATTCCCCCCTCTCGCCCCCACCTCCCTATTATGCCAATGTATGGAGCTGGCTTTGGAGTACTGCAAATGTTTAGGAGTACTACAAATGAACATGAGTGCATGCATGCACAAATGGATGTCGTCTGACATGTGCTGCAACTGCTCCGGTTTAGACTTGAATATTTGCGTCCGAAACTGTGCGGGAAGTAACTGCTCCAAACGGTTCTTATGTTGCTCCAAAAGGAGAACTTTGTTGCTGCAGGAGCTGCGCCAAAGTGGCTTTGGTCAATCACGTCACATCACTGCAACCATCCAACCATCCATCCATCCAACCGTCCGTCCGTCCGTCCGTCCGTCCATCCATCAATTCATTCATTCATTCATGCGTCCGTCCAACCATCCATCCACCCATCCGTCCGTCCGTCCGTCCGTCTATCCTTCCATCCATCTGACCGTCCGAACTTGGTGTTTACAAAATTTTAATGGACTAATACCATGTGAATAATAATGGGAAATTGATTTTGTTTCAGGTAATAGCACGACCTGCAGGAGTAAGTAGACGTCGCTTCTCAAGTTCTTTCGTAGTGGCAGTGTGTTTCAGTGCTGTTTGCCTTGAAATATTCGTATTTACTATTTTGTAGCACTAATTGCCACTGCTGAAATATCTGAATACAGTGGCGCTTTCAGCAAACATCAAACGATTAAAAAAGTAGTATAATAAATCAATTTACGCGCTCATAAAAAGCAATTACTTCGTAAATATTTCATCAAAGAAGCAATATGGTTATGGTGTGTGATTAGGTCAATAAGCTGTTAATAAAACCACAAATTTATCACTTATTATACTCGTTAACGCCTGTGGAGTTCTCATCCCATATGACGAACTGCTTTCTCCTGGTTTTGGGAGAGATAAATATTTCCTGTTATTTATACTGCACATTGTGTCAAAGTAGAGCGTCCGGGACCTCCTTAATTACCCCCCCCCCCCCGAAAAAAAAAAAGAAAAACAGAAAAATGAACCACTTTTGTTAGAATCATATAAAGTCTTTATTCATATAAGGTGGCCCAACGTTGCCGCCTTAGAATGGACTAATTTTCAATAGCATTTGGTATCGCAAAAATAGTTCAAGGTGTTTTCGCTGCTGTAGTGGCAGTCCAACTAGCAATTCCAGTGCCTAATGACTACGGAAAAGGAGAATTACACATGAAACAGCCCTTTCATTGTACTGGCAACATTATCGCCAAGAAAAGTCACAGTCCGGCCCCAATGGCGAATCAATGAATGTGATAGCAACACATTGGAGTGTCATAGGAGGGAATGCTGGAAGCTCGCTCCTTTCTCAAACGCGACCGCTGCAGTGAACGAAGTGGCCTTTGTGTGGGTGATGGCATCAGCGCAAACTTTTCGATGAAAACACAAAACGCACAGACCTCTACCGTCAAAAAAATAGGCGCGCGAGCACGGTCGTCCATACCCTGTAGGTCAAATTACAGGACTAAGGCGTGCATCCCAAGTCCAGCGAAAGGCGAGCAGGCGAAGCCCTCTTAAGCGTGTCCTTTGAACCCTTGAAGTCTAGGATTTGACGAAAACTCGTCTGGCGAGGAACCGTGGACCCTTGCGCCATCTCACGGGTGATTGAGAACAAGGCAAAATGCTTTGCGTTTACCGGAATACCGGGTGTGAAGTGCTCATGGGCGCGCCCGCAAAATAAGGCCTCACCACTCAAAGCAGTTGTCATCCACCTCGAATCTATGAAGTGCTCTGTTTGCTTTTGTTTGATTTTGCTGTTTGTTTGATCGGATGATTTTGTTTGCTTTAAATTCATGTCCTTAGCTTCGACAGCAAAGTATTCGTGTCTATTCGGCCGCGTTTTCGAGAGCCTTACTCAAATAATCGATGCTGAAAGACTTACGGAGTGGCAATGGGCATAGAGCTAATATACTGACTCTAGAGGAAAAACATTAAAACCTATAACTAGAGTGACCTAGAATAGGGGCAGTGTCCGAAGCGCCGGCTCTCGCGTGGGCCTTTTGCGGTGAACTGCCGCGCCGCGCCGCTGCTGCGCTGGACCCGTTAAGGTCCCTATAGGGAGCCGTGGGTTTTCCGCGCTCGGGAGCGCGCGGAAAGCGAGGGGCGTCTGCTACGCGCTGTAGTTTTTTACGCTTGGTTTCCACACAGGGCACTTGAAGTCTGCTTAACTTTAATAATGCGGTGCGGAATGAAATTACCCATCTTTAAGCGTTGTGTTAGATTGGGGGGCAACAACAGATTGCCAAAAATCATGCGTCGAGCGGCATCGCCGTTCCAGTGATAGAGCTTGAGGACGTTGGTGCGTGCGTAAAAACGCGCAAAATGAGCAGAGTGAAGGAAAGAACGAAAAGAAACTGTTTCGCGTAGGTAGTCGGGTAATGACAACGTGCATGCAAGAATTAAGAGTAATGAAAGAAGGTAAATTACACTCGCAGTCAGCTGAAATGCCTATGCGCAGTGACCGCTTCACTCACCACTATATACGAGCACCACTGCTCATGGTCGCCAGTGGTTTTCTAGGCTAATGCACACCGCCTTATTCGACAATTTGTTAGCCTCGACTAGCACTTTATTATGAACAGAGCACATCGGGAAGACGTAAGGGAAACAAAAAGAAAGAGTAGAGACGATACGGCCGCAATACTGTTGGCTTATCTTCACTTGTGAAGTCGCGTACAAGGCTCACTGACAGGGTTGCCGTTGGGTGGACTTGAAAAGGAGCCAGAACTCAAGCCAAAAGTAGCCAAAAGTAGCCATGCCATTTAATATTATCGCCAAAATTGTAGCCAAGTGGAACAGAAGTGGTATTAGGAGCAGATTCTTTAGTATTGATCAATAAATAGTACCATTTTGAATAAGTAAGAGCATAGAAAGCCACCGATAAGTTGGAAATAAATTAAGTGAACGAATTATGATATATTCATTACACGTGCATATATTTCATGTAGAAAATATGAGTTCTTGCCAGACACAAAGTTATATTAGTATATTCCAGCCAGCAAGTCAGAAGGAACATGTAAAGTTGAAACAGATTTTCGTTGAAGCTGCAGACCAAATTCTGGTTGTAGATGAACAGGCCAGCTAAATTTTGTTGCAGATGTCTGTTTCCCATTTACACGAGAACACGCACTGCGCATCAGAATTATACGTAAAACTTGCGCGTAGCATCACAATAGATGGCGGGAAGCTTGAGCACCGAGCTGGCCACGTGTTCGTTACCATGCACGCAACTTCGCCACTCCGTATTTGGAGACGCGCTAAGCGTCGCGTAAGGGTGCCTCCCCGATGCGCACCAGCCTACTGGTGGGTGGAGGACGACCGTACGCATCCGCTGAAGCGAGAGAAAAGCTTAAAAACAGTCTGTTTTGTCTGCAAAAATGAGAAGAAATGGCTACTTAATGAGCCAAATCAGCACTTTAAAAGTAGCCAGAAAATAGCCATGGCGCCAACTGCAAATTTTGTCGCCAGACGGGGTCGAAAAGTAGCCAATTTGGCGCAATGTAGCCACCAACGGCAACCCTGCTCACTGAGCGCAAAGCTTGAGTAAAATTCCGACAGTTGAAAGAAAAGCAATGCCAGGTAAACTTACATTATTGGACGAATTTCTGCATAAAAGGCGTATTATAGAAAATGCTGTACCGATATCCAGATATCACAAAATTAAAGTTACAAATACCCCTATTCTTGCTGTACAAGTTCAATCGCTGCCTGCAAAAAAATACGGTAAGAAGTTTACAAATGTGAAAGTGTAATATTTAAACCAATTTAGAAAACTTCAAATATAGAGGTCATTTAGGTACCTAGACTGAAAGAAATGCAACATGCGACAATATATATATATATATATATATATATATATATTGTAGCGATGCACTGGAACCTAGAAATGGGTTGCACTCTGGAGAGCTTTCTAGTGGGTCATCTGCAAAAAGGACGCCGCTCGCGCTGAGAGTTCGTGCCTGGCCGTGGCTGTCGCCATTACGCAGTATCTCCGAGTACCGCCAAATAAACGCCTTAACAAATTGGTGGAGAGTGCTGTGCTCCCATTCGATGCCTGTGGAGCTTCGATCTCGTACCCTGCCATCTACCATGCCCCCAAGACGCTTCTCAGCAAACGCCTCCCCCCATGCCGCCCACTTGTCCCGGTGTCCCACGCATCCGCGATCCACCGATCTTCACTGGCGCCGATAGCACCAATGGGGAGGACTGGCTGGCACTTTACGAGCGCGTGAGCATCCCCAACAAATGGGACGACGACGGAAAGTTGACCAACTTGGTATTTTACCTTGCGGGAGTGGCAAGTTTGTGTTGTAACAACCACGCGTCTGATTTTGAGACTTGGTCCGATTTCAAGACCGCCATCATCAACGTTTCTGGCCGCCCTGCCGTTCGCAAGCTGAAAGCCGAACAGCGATTATGCGAACGTGCTCAGCAGGCCGGTGAATCATTCACCAGCTATATCGAAGATGTCCTCGACTTGTGTAAGAAAGCTAACGGAACCATGTCTGAGCCTGAGAAGATCCGCAACGTTATGAAAGGTATTGACGAAGATGCCTTCACCATGCTGCTCACCAAGAACCCTGCCACAGTGGCTGAGGTCATCACGCTGTGCCAGAGCTACGAGGAGCTCCGCCGGCAGCGTTCAATGACCCGTCGCTCCCCTTCACGAGGTGCAGAGCTTGCTGGATTGGTGGCCACCTCTGACCAGACGGCGTTGCTGACAGAGCTCAAGTCCTTCATCCGTGAGCAAATCGCACGGCAGTTCTCACTCCTGGCCTTTGCCCACCCGCCGCCGTTCAGCAATCGGCGACCACCCTTCTTCCTCCCCTCCGCCGAGCGATTGAGCAAGAAATTTCGGAGTTCATGCCATCGTACCACCAGCAACCTCCGGCTCCTGCGCCCCAGAGTTACGCTCAAGTTGTCGCCAGGCCGCCTCAAGTACTTCCGGCGGCCGCACCTCTGACTTACGCCGAAGCCGCCGCTCGACCTCCATCCACCGAAGCGGGTGTGCCGGCTACGTATGCTGACGTCGTCCCTAGGCCTCGACTTCAGCCCACCATCCAGCCATTCCAGGTGCAGTTCCGTCCGTCAGGTCTTGCGGCATGGGCGCGACCTACCGCGGCGAACCAATGGCGCACACCCGACAACCGGCCCATCTGCTTTGCATGCGGTTAAGCCGGTCACGTTGTGCGTTATTGCTTTCGGGTGCAACCGCCTCCTGTCCCGTCACCTGCCGCTGGCCAGCTGAGCCGTCCCTTTCACGACTCACCCCCCGTCTATGCCACCGATGTCTCGCCCAGCTTCATCTCCTCGTAGGTCCACGTCTCCACGACGTCGGCACCTTTCACCCATGCGGCCAAGTTCGGCCGCTCAAGAGCAGGAAAACTAGTCGTCGCAGTCCACGAGGCAAGGGCTGCGACGCTATCGTACTGTGAAAGCCCGCAGAGAAATCCATGGAATGTCATTGACGTGTTTGTGGACGGTCTTCGCTCATCTGCCCTTATCGATACTGGAGCTGCCGTATCCATTATGGACGCAAAACTTTGCCGCTTTCTCCGAAAAGTGACGACGCCACTTTCTGGGATGTCCCTCCGTACAGCTAGTTCGCAGAGTATTCACCCTACAGCAGTGTGCACAGCTCGCGTCGTCATTCAGGAAGTTCTGTATGTCGTGGAGTTCATCATCATTACTGCATGCTCTCACGACGTCATTCTGGGGATGGGATTTTCTCTGCCGCCACGACGCCGTCATTCATTGTGCCTCCGCCGAAATCGAACTCTCGCCGTTCTCACATTTGACGCCAGTAGACAGTCCCTCGGCACTGAGCAAGATCCTCGTCAAAGACGATACGACAGTGCCTCCAAGCTCGACAACGGCTGTGTCGATCTACTGCGCCGGTCTCTCCGACACAGTTGCACTCCTTTCGCCATCTGACCGTAATTGCAGTAGGAAAGGGTTGCTGGTACCTTTCGCGACCGCGCAAGTAACTCAGGGCAACACCGTTATTTTTGTGACCAACCCATTCCCGTACATGGTTACGTTGGTTCGAGGGGAATGTCTCGGCAGAGTGGAACCCGTCGACGAAGCACAAGTCCTGGACGTACCCGCTGACTCGCACTGTCCCAGTTCTCGTACCATCAGTGCTATTTCCTCGTCTGATCCGTCACCTGCTGACGTATTTGGTCCCTCCATTGCTGATAACCTTACGTCGGTCCAGCGTTCCCAGCTTCTGGGCCTGCTGCAAGAATTTCGTTCTTCTTTCGATGTGGGACAAACTTCTCTTGGTCGCACGTCCGCTGTTACACATCGCATCGACACTGGCGCCCAGCCACCGTTACGGCAACGTCCATATCGCGTGTCGTCTGCCGAACGTCGGGTAATTAATGAGCAAGTAGAAGCATGCTCCGACGCGACGTAATTCGGCCCTCGGACAGCCCATGGGCGTCTCCTGTTGTTCTCGTTGCGAAGAAGGACGGTTCTGTGCGGTTCTGTGTGGACTACCGACGCCTCAACAAGATCACTCGTAAGGACGTGTATCCACTACCGCGAATAGACGACGCGAATGACAGCCTGCAAGGAGCAGAATTTTTTTCATCTCTCGATTAGCGCTCAGGGTACTGGCAAGTACCTATGACTCAAGACGCTCGACCGAAGACCGCCTTTGTCACGCCCGACGGCTTGTACGAATTCAACGTCATGCCGTTTGGGCTGTGCAATGCGCCCGCCACCTTTGAGCGCATGATGGATACCGTTCTGCGCAACCTGAAATGGCACACGTGCCTGTGCTACCTCGACGACGTCGTCGTTTTCGCTCCGGACTTCTCCGCGCATCTTCAGCGCCTGCGGCATGTTTTGACGCGCTTGAGTGACGCCGGTCTGCAACTGAACCTAAAGAAGTGCCGATTTGCAGCACGGCAGCTGACAATACTCGGCTACGTCGTGTCCAAGAACGGAATTCTCCCCGATCCAGCCAAGCTTCGGGCCGTGACCGAGTTCCCAAAGCCGACGTCCGTCAAGGAACTGCGCAGTTTCGTAGGACTGTGTTCCTACTTTCGGCGCTTCATTCGAAACTTCGCGACGATCATATCACCACTGACGAAGCTCCTTGGAAGTAAGGGGCCCCTTAATTCGTGGTCATCCGAGTGTGACGACGCATTCGCCAAGCTCCGCCATTTGTTGACGTCCCCTCCCATACTACGCCACTACGACCCTACGGCACCAACGGAGGTGCACACAGACGCCAGCGGTGTAGGCCTCGGCGCTGTCCTGGCGCAGCGCAAACCCGGATTTCCCGAATATGTCGTGGCATACGCAAGCCGTACGCTCACGAAAGCCGAGACAAATTACACCGTCACGGAAAAAGAGTGCCTGGCGATCGTCTGGGCCCTTACAAAGTTTCGACCCTATTTGTATGGTCGCCCATTCGATGCCGTCACCGACCATCACGCACTATGCTGGCTGTCGTCTTTGAAGGATCCCTCAAGCATCTGGCCCTCTGGGCTCTTCGCCTGCAAGACTACGACATCCGCGTGCTGTACCGCAACGGACGCAAGCATGCTGACGCCGACGCCCTCTCGCGCTCCCCTCTGCCTGACGACAAAGCCCCCTGCTCAGTATCTTCCATTGCTGTTTCTGTCATCGATGTGCACATCATCGCTACCGAACAGCGCAAGGATAATTGGATCGCCCCGCTGATCGACCTGCTCTCTGATCCGTCCACAACAGCATCCACTCGCGCCTTGCGTCGTCAAGCTCACCATTTCGCCATACGTGACGGCCTGCTGCATCGACGCAATTACAACGCCGACGGCCGGCAGTGGCTAGTCGTGATATATATATATATATATATATATATATATATATATATATATATATATATATATATATATATATATATATATATATATATATATATATATAGGTGTGTGTGTGTGTGTGTGTGTGTGTGTTATAGACAAGTATATAGAGATATCGAGACTAGTTGTTTGGGTACCAGCTGTGGCCACTCATGCGTCCGGTTTGTTTCTAACTACATGGATCGCTGAACGTCAGTATGCAGCATTTCCGCGAGATGCGTGCATTGCTTCAAGCCTTCACCATACGAAATGAAAACAGTTTCAAACAACCAATCCTTAACTTCAGATATTTTCAAGGTTCTCGGAGGTTAGAGTTTACACGCTTCAGAGATTTGTACAAAATAATGTAGACGAGTAGTTACATGAAATGCAATTGTTCCCGCTGCAATTGAGTGCACGTCAACAGGGCACCCGGCTGCAATTTCCCACTGTTTCCCGATGAGCTCAATATAGCGTACACCACGCTTTCGTGCTGAACCTCCCTAGTAATGACACAGCTCAACATTTTCCCATTGACTGACACAGCGTGTCTGTCATCTTTTTAATAAATATAAAGAGATGGCCTGATAGGTTTAAGCAAGCCTCTTGTGTACTGTTAGGAATGGGGTTGCGTGGCCGGTGCGAACGCGTGCGGGTGTCGTGCTCGGAGCAGTCATCAGGACAAGTTGGAAGACGGAAAATGCTTTATACAGAGTATTTACATGTTGACAGTCTTCGTGAACAGGCTGAACAGGCACGGCGCTCCTCGATGCTCCGGATTAAATGTGGTGGTTGGGGTCCACCCCCATATCCTCCTCTCCAAGCGGTGGCCAAGAGTCCACCAATCCTGCACCACCTGCTGGTGCACAATAGTGACCACGCCTTCGCCTCCAAGGGTCAGTACCTGTACGATGACGAAGGACCACGAGACTGGGTAATGACCGCTCTGGTGACCCTGTTGGGGAGACGGTGGCTTGTTGACAGCGCCTGTCGCAACAGGGTGGGGGTAAGACCGGCCCGGCGAAATCAGCAAGGCGTCGGCAAGGGTGCGGCCCAACAGCAACGTGCGCAGGGCTTTGTTGTTCCTCCCGCTCTGGTATGTGGACTTGCAGTCGCGTAGAACGACGACCGGAGTCGGTGTTCGGGGCTGGCAAAGGCATGGCAAGGGTGTGGCACAACAGCTCCCCCCGCCACCAAACAATGCATCTGGAGGACGTGCGGCTCCACGCGGCTCGGCTGAATTGATGCGGCCGGACACCAGGCTCGTCCATGGGTCTCGAGGCGAAGCTCTCAGGAGCATTGGCTGTCTCTGCAGGCATTCCTCACGAACACGCAGCTTACACGGACTCATGGTTCCTGTGGATAAGACGAACTCGACAGGACAACCATTGTCAAACCACACCTAACGCTGCAAGTGCCCTCTGCACACCCCTCGGAATGCCAGACCAGAATGAAACAAAACATACCTGACGACTAGCGTTCCCGCCCTTAAATAAAACGAGGAGAAGTGCGTATCTCATGGTGACAAGCCCAAGGACAGACCTCAATTTCTGGTGTTGACAAAACAACAACTTCGAGAGAATATAAGAATTGTAATTGTACTATAGCTACTTAGGCAGGAAAAGTAAACAATCAAGGAAGCCCCGTAAGCTCAAAGGCTTCGCTAAATCCTCTTTTTAGCGCTCTCTTTAACGCGTAACACAGTAAAACAACAGTTCTCTTAACTATGAAATAAAAGTGAAACTAAAGATTACGCGCTCGACCTAAAACAATGTTGAACTACCCTTCCCCTAAACGCTCACGCTAACTAGCACAAAAAACAAAACAAAACTCAACCTACAGCTAGCTTAGTTGAAATACCTATCAACCACAACGCCAGGAGGTTATTCTCTAAAATCTCGACATTACATAACTCAATATTACTGACGCTACAGTAAACACAAAAGTGACAGTTCTCGACACACTTGGACGTAGAAGTCATACACAAAAGAACTCAATAAAGTGTCATCGTGACAAATGAACTGTCCAGTAATACATCAAAGTGTCCTCCATTACAAACCCGCGATCAGCAGATTAAGTCATCTCAAAACTTCAAAACTGAATACGCGGTCATTGAATTACAAAACGGAGGTTACCGCGGGGTTTCCACAAACATGCCCTTTCAAACGAACTCTGGGGAGTCGCGCATTCCACGACTTTCGTGAACTGCGATCCCGACAAAAGAAGGAGCGGTTAACCCGCCCGACAGAGCAATTGGTCGCGCACTCCGATTGTTGACCTCCACTGCGCTTGAAGGCGGCCCGTGAACTGTTCCTTATGCTCACTGACCCCCTTCCTCGTCAAACAACCACCCTTCCTCCACGGAGGGTGACGACCTTTGCTCGTACTCACTATTTCGCGAGTCTTCGCGGCATTCCTGCATCCTTTGAGCAGTGAAACAGATGAGACAAAGCGGCCACTTCGCGATCTAGATTCCTCTGAAACGTATCCCTAACCTCAACGTTCGGTAAAGCGCCAATTCTCAGATCAAGTGATCATACGATCCATAAACACTCACTGAATATAATAACGTAAAGGGAATAAACATAGCGTACCAACAGGCCCGTGTGGTCAATGTAACCACCTCATGTGAGACCTTCTGATGAGGAACGCACTAGGCACTGCTGTGCACCTTAGCTCTACGCTACTCGCATTCATAGAGCGCTGACATATTAACTCACCACTAACCGTACGCCATATCCCTCGAATCTAAGGTCATCTAAACACGTGTCTGGACCTAAATGTTCACGAAGAACGTCCCGCAATGAAAATAACACTTTAAGTCGTACACCAAATGCTTCTCAAGCATGAGCATTTCGAAAACTCCCTTGGTCTTAACTAAAACCTTCCGTAACAATGCCCATTTACTCCCGTAAGACGGTGTACTACTTCGCGCCAAACATGAAAGCTACAAAAACAACCAGACTTCGGTTCCGCTCAAGAAACGCTACTACTCTTTCAACATTGGCGGTAGCACAAATCTTCACTCGCGACTGACGTGCTCTTATAACAAAGAAAACTCTTTTTACGCAGTCAGCTCACTCTGATGCGACCCCTGCGTCCGTACAATCCTCAACGGCTTAATAAAAAATCACAACTCGTACAACGCTTAACAAAACCAAAAGTAAGAAATTACTCAGCTAAACAAATCAGTCGCGGAGACAACACTGGAATATTACTTCAAGAGAAAAATAAACAAACAAAATATTCCTTCAAGAAATTCGTGTGTCTCATTCTCCAAAAGCTTACAGCTGTCTCATTTCAATCTTACTCGCGGCGGTCGCGGTCTTGCCGAATTTTGACAACACCCGGGACCACAACATGCACATGCTACCAGCTGAACTAGGCCGTCCCGCTTCATTCGGGATTTCGGCCGGTTCCTGTCAGTGTGGCGGAGGGGACCCCAGGAAAGCGGGGGAAAGAATGGCCATGCCCATGCCATCCTTGTGCTTGCTCCCGCGCGGTGCTTTGCTACTGTGGCCTTTCTTCTAGGACCCCTTCGACACTCTTGTCTTTGCAAAGTCGCACATCTCAACCGCGCATTCCGTCGCGGGGGTGAGCGTCGTCGTCCCCTACTTCGCGCCTTTCGCCGCTTGCGCCTCACTCTACGCCACAAAGGACGTTTTGCTGAACTGGCCGATGACCCACCCTTTTTCTCGCGCTGCGGTGTGCCACCTGTCTCGGGCCTTTGCTGTGCCCCACGTGCTAGCTTCTTTATTTTGCGGCGACGTTTTCGGCGGACCTGTCTCTCGCTGCTCGCAACTTCGCTTCGGGTTGCGTCATCGGCGGTTTCACAGCTCAAGGCTCCCTTCGATCCCTCAGCTCTGTTGCCTTGTCGGGCCGATTCACCTGCGCTGACCTGGCTAGCAGCCTCATCCATCGTACTCGCATGTACGGAACTCTCTCTTCTACATCGCTTTCGACGCGATCTCTTGCCCTCGGGATGGCTCGCAATGCTAGAAGCCTCATCCATCGTACTTGCTTGTACGGAGCTCTTTATTTTACCACGCTTTCGACGCGGTCTCCTGCCCTCTGTACGGCTCTCAGTGCTCAGAGCCTCACTCGTACTCTCATGTACGGAATTCTCTCTCTTACATCGCTTTCGACGCGATCTCTTGCCCTCGGCACGGCTCGCATTGCACAGAGCCTCATTACTCGTACTCACTAGTACGTAACTCTCTACTTGTGGAGTCAAAGCTCCAAACTGCTGAACTGAGCTATCCTCGCGGTCATCGCCAGTTGGTACCTGTGACTGGACGACATCTGTGACGCTTTCTAAGCTAGTCAGCTTGCTCTGAGAAGTGCCCTCAATTAGCGATTCTCTATCGCTGTCATACACGGACTCTTCTCCTTGGCCTTCGCAGTCGGCCTCTCTTTCAAATGCAGAAAACGTACTGCACTGCTCCCTCTGTATGCACTCTACAGGTAACACAGCCTCGCTGACACACAACGAACTAGCCAAAGTGGATTTATCGAACTGCGATTGGTCATCGTACTTTCGGCTTTCAAATTCGGCCGACTCTCGTATGGTCGCGAACACCATTTTCTTTCTGCAACTTCTGGCTATATGACCTTTTCCTCCGCAGTTGTAGCATACAACTGGTCTCCGCGCATCAAACGTGCGGTTCAAATCAATTGACGGATTTGAAATGCCCTCTTTAGACTCCACGTCATGCCCTTCTTTCGGCTGTTCTTGCTCCCGTCTAAGGTACTCCGCGTGCCGGTTACTAATCTTCCCTCTTCCCCCCTTGCGTGCGCCGATCCGATTCCCTAGCCTTGAGCGTATGCCTAAAAAGACAAGCTATATTTGCGCAATAGCGCCCCTTTGACCTTGTCATACGCTTCAGCGTCCTCTCTACTGAGTCTAGATACTACATCGGCGGCCTCGCAGGGCAGAAGTGTTAGCAATTCCTGTGGCCAACTTTCGAGGGAGAATCCTGCCTTTTCGCACGTTCGCTCAAAATTGACAAGAAAAAGTGCGATGTCCCTGCCAATTTCGAACGGCTGCAAAAGGTCTTCCATCTTTACCGGCTCCCTCACAGCGGAAATAAGCCTTGCTGCTGATATCCTAAGTTCTATCTCTCTTAGCTCCAGCTCACGTTGCCTCTGGGCAGCTTTCTCTTCTCTTTCCTTTATCTCTCGGGCAGCTTTTTCTTTTTCCCTTTTCTCCTGAAATGCGATTTTCCTAGCTCGAATATCCTCATGAGCTTCCTGGGCCTCCTCGACAGTCACTTTCTCTGCCTCCAATAGCGGGAGGATCTGTCGTCTACGCTTAGCGGAGCCAACCCGAATCCCTAACTCTTCGCAAATTTCAAGGAGGTCCTGCACCTTGAACTTGTCCATCGTGACACTTCACTCCGCCTCGTTTACCCTCTCCTTTAACTTAGCAGTCAAACCATCCAATTCTTGGCTGACTGAACAAAGTTAGAAATCTACAACAAAACGACCAAAACCTACTATCAAAGAGCGCTAGCTAGGTCTGGCAATACGAGAGGTAAACTTCAGGCGCTCACCACACCAGGGTAGCTGACGCTGGCCGATCCCACCGAGCTGCCATCCACTGTTAGGAATGGGGTTGCGTGGCCGGTGCGAACGCGTGCGGGTGTCGTGCTCGGAGCAGTCATCAGGACAAGTTGGAAGACGGAAAATGCTTTATACAGAGTATTTACATGTTGACAGTCTTCGTGAACAGGCTGAACAGGCACGGCGCTCCTCGATGCGCCGGATTAAATGTGGTGGTTGGGGTCCACCCCCATATCCTCCTCTCCAAGCGGTGGCGAAGAGTCCACCAATCCTGCACCACCTGCTGGTGCACAATAGTGACCACGCCTTCGCCTCCAAGGGTCAGTACCTGTACGATGACGAAGGACCACGAGACTGGGTAATGACCGCTCTGGTGACCCTGTTGGGGAGACGGTGGCTTGTTGACAGCGCCTGTCGCAACAGGGTGGGGTAAGACCGGCCCGGCGAAATCAGCAAGGCGTCGGCAAGGGTGCGGCCCAACAGCAACGTGCGCAGGGCTTTGTTGTTCCTCCCGCTCTGGTATGTGGACTTGCAGTCGCGTAGAACGACGACCGGAGTCGGTGTTCGGGGCTGGCAAAGGCATGGCAAGGGCGTGGCACAACAGTACATACCACGGGCGTGTGTAATAAGCTGCTGTGAGCTGAGAATCACGTTTCTTTTCGGGCGATCGCTCGTAACACGAAGTGAGGCATACACGATGGTGCGCTGTTATCGATTCATTTACTTTGGTTCGTCTTTTTGTTCTTTTTAAGGTGAAAGCCTTAGATGCTTAATCAAACACGGAATTTAACTGCCGGCGTCCCGCATCGTCAGCACGAGTGATGCAAAAAATTATCACGTGATGACGTCACCATGATGTCATAGATCGATGAAGTTTGTGACAGTATCATGACGTCATTCAGCGCGATGTCATTTGATGACGTCATCACCCGACATGGTCACTTAACATTGCCTCCGTGATCCGTGGGCCGGTCACGGAGGCCATGTAAAACCAGGTGACGTGCAGAAACATTGCAATGCCTTCGATCATGGGGGGCAGTGCGAAACCAGGTTAGGTGCAGAAAGCTTTCGGAGGGGGGGCGGGCATCGAATGAAGAAAAGGAAGAATATGGCTTTCGCCTTCGAGTCGTCTTAGACGAATGCATAAAGAACCATGTGAGTTTTAATTTTTTTTCCTGTATTTTACCTACGCGGTCAATTCTTGAAAATGTATAGGTAAGTCCTACATCTTGAGATCGATATTGCTGATCACCATGTTTTCATTCCCTGACGGCGACAAATCATCAGACCACACATCGTCAGAATTATTTCTGGCCGAAGAAAGTCGGTTTGCGCGCCACACGCCATATTATTACCATTATTCGTTATGCAAATCACAAACATGTCAAGTTAGTAATGCGATGGCCTTACCAAGTGCATGAAACGCGAGTTATTTTTTACTTCTGGTACTGCGGCTACACCGGCGGACACATTCCGCTTCGCATGAAAAGGCTTGAAACAGCAATGCGCGGGAGGCAGCCATGTAAAACAAATCGAATGCACGAAATAAAAGAAATTATATGAAGTATGCAAACGCGTTAGCATCAGATAGTCGTTTACTGCGTGAATGTATCTGCTACGTTCTCCTGGTTATCCTTATGATCTCCAGCTTATTCTCTTCTGCAGCACGTCTACGTTCGTCATTCCACACGAAACTAAATTAAGCGCCTTCGCTCACGATGGATGCGCGCAAAATGCGGTCCTCAAACGGGCGCGTAAGTGCAGAGATTGCGGTGACAAAGCAGCTGAAAGGAATTATACAGAATCCCCGTTTCACAACCCACAAACGTGTTTTCTGTGTTGTGAGTCGCTCCAGTATTATGTTGCAGTGACGTAGAATTAAATCTTGTCCATATTACGGCAACGTTGGCTAATAGCGGCCAAAATATCGGACGCGTAGCCGACGCTCGCCGCTCTGACGCGGCTTGCGCGTGGAGAAAGCCTACGGGTCCGGCACCGCAGCGCCGCGGTGCGGGAGTTCACCGCGAAAGGCCCTCGCTCCTCCCATGTATTCGCGCGGCGCTTTGGACACTCCCATATTCTAGGTCACTCTACTATAACCGCACGGGTTCCGCCATGATGGAATGGTACTCAGCTTTCGGGTGACGGCTCACTCGCATTCGCCACAGCATGCTGCAATCACCCCTCGCATTTTTTTCCCCTGTTTCATGACTCTGTTTCATCGCAGTTAGATACGGTCACATAGAGTCCAGTTGTTGGCTCATGGCAACAAAAAAGTCACAGTTTCGCCGCAAGGGCGATGCAATGAATGCGGTAGCAATAAATTGGCATCTCACGTGAAGAACGGCAAGCAGATCGAAACTTGGAGCGCACTGCTTAAGCGCAAAGGACGCACGAAACATACGCACATGTGTACACAGGACGAGCGCGAACTAACAAGTGTCACAGTTGTTACTTCACTGTGTTTGAACAGCACGCTTCTTTCGGAAACGGGGCCTCTGCAGCGAGCGAAGTGACCTTTGTGCGCTCTGTAACCTAAACGCAGTCTTTCCGACGAAAGCACACGACGTAAAACTGCCCCCATCCACCCACCCCAAGATAAGCGCGCGCGCCCGGGCAAAGGCGACTACACCCTGCAGGCCAAAGTGCAAGGGGAGCCAACGCATCGCAGCGAGTGGGGCGCCGAGCGCGCGCTTTGCGCCATCTCACTTTCTTCGTGGCTTTTGTATATATACAGGGTGTTTCAAGAAATGTGTCCACTATTTTTAAAAAATAAGAAAAATGCGGTATCTGCTCGCTGTCTTCACAATCGCTTTTTCTGTAGCGGCAGGCATCTTAAGATGGTTGAGGACATGATTTGGGGGGCAGTAATTAAGAAAGTTAAATTAATTAACTTTTTAATTAGCGGAGTTAGGTGGTTAGGTCTAATGGGAGAATTGAAGTCCTTCATGCGAAGAACCCATTTCAGCTTTGAGATTTCGAAAACGCGGCTAATAATTATTGTAGCGTAATGAAATTCAGGCAAGTTCAATGGCGAAACCGAACCCAAGCACCGATGAGCGCAACAATCAGACGACTGGAATGACGTCACTGCTCGAGACAACGGTTACAGAGGTGCAGTTCTTCCCCGTTCGTTAACGTATGTGCGTCATGCGTGCTACTACTGCAAGCGCAGCCCACACACTCACAACAAGAAGTCATTTGATGGTTGATATAATGACGTTCACTCATTGTGGACGTCTCAGACGAATATGGCAGTTGCGCTCTTCCGCTTTTCGGTTTCGGTTTAGCCGCTGAATTTGGGAGAATTTCATTACTTCGCAATTATTCATAGAGGCCGCTTTTTCGAGATCTCAAAGCTGAAATGGGTTCTTCGCATGAAGGACTTTGATTCTCCCATTGGACTTAATCACCTAACTCCGCTAATTAAAAAGTTAATTAATTTAACTTTCTTAATTACTGCCCCAAATCATCTCTTCAACCATCTTAAGATGCCTGCCGCTACAGAAAAAACAATTGTGGAGACAGCAAGCAAATACCGCATTTTCCTGATTTTTTAAAAATAGTGGACACATTTCTTGAAACACCATGGAGCATGACGGCGAAAAGCAGCCGAGAGTGTCCATATAATTGCTATCGCAATAAAACACGGACGACAAGACATCGCGATTCACACGATGCACAAGCAAGCCGGCGCAATCGGCCCCACGAGCACGCTCTCAAATGTTGATACGATACAAGGATGGTGGCGCCATCTAATAAACAAATCTGGAAACGCTCCTTTTGGCGCGCTGTGAATTGCATAAATGGTCCTTGAAAGAAAAGGAGTTGCACCTTCAAAAGCAAAATATTTTGACCATTTCATGCTTAATGTCGAGACACAATCTAAACACTGCATATTGAAAACCGCGTGACATACTTAAGCCTGGGGTCAAAATAAGCGAGGCTATATTGGGGACGTGTTTAAAGGGGCCCTGCAACACTTTTTTGAGTTGTAATGGAATAGACTCACTGTCAGCGCATGACGTTTCACGAATCACATGCCGCAAAAGAACTTAAAATCCGTCAAGTACGAACGGAGTTACAGGGATTTGTCGCACGCTTCAAGCGCTTTCTCTCTCCTATCGGGCCAGCAAACGCGCTGAAAGGTACGCAGGGAGGGGGATGACAAGTGGGTAAGAAGACGCGTCCCTTCATCAGCACGCGTCATGACCCTTAACACTTGTTTTCTTGTGTTTTTTTTTTTTCGAACGCGTGGCTTGCTTTCATGTGCGCGCCTCCGTGCCTCCGTCTCATTCACAGTGGCGCGCACATGAAGGCTCCCTAGCGCACACGGGTCCTTAACGGCATCCCGAGGCAGCCACGGTAACTACGTAGCTCGCGATGCACAAATCAGCCAAGAACCGTGGACGTGGGTATATGGCGCAGAAATTTGGGTATATGGCGTCATTTCTGGAAGAAAGAGGAAGCTATCTCTATAGCTGAATTTTAGAATTAATTGTAAATTCTAGGTCGCGTGCCGTACTATAATGTGGGGCCCGCGTGTTCTCGGGAGCCTAGACTACCGATCGGCAGCGCTTGGTGACTACGCTCACAAAATGTTGCAGGACCCCTTTAAGTATTACACCAGGAAGATTAATCAAAGATGTGCGGAAGACAGAAGTTGTCTGCGCTGAGCGCGTGAAAGAAGACGGAGAATTGGAGTAGCATGAGACTTGAGAGGACGAAGTGAGAATAAAGTGGCGGACAGCGCTCCTTTATTTGACAATGTCTTTTACTGCCTTAGATCTCAGTAGGAACGCTACTTTGCTCTGTAGAGAACGATGCACTGTAAGAAAGGAGACTTCATTCGTTTGGTAAGTGAAACCTTTTGCATTTCGAGCCGGGGTGCGTTCTGCCCAAACCAATGTAATTATTATTTAAACTCAACTGCGCTAAGCCCAATTCAAGGAAGATATCTGTGTTGGTATCAGTTTGTAGGCTCTAATAATAATATCTGGGGTTTAACGTCCCAAAACCACGATATGATTATGAGAGACGCCGTAGTGGAGGGCTCCGGAAATTTCGACCATCTGGTGTTCTTTAACGTGCACTGACATCGCACAGTACACGGGCCTCTACCATTTCGCCTCCATCGAAATGCGACCGCCGCGGCCGGGATCGAACCCGCGACCTTCGGGTCAGCAGCCGAGCACCCTAACCGCCATACCACCGCGGCGGACTCAGTTTGTAGGCTCGAAGTCCTGGTGGTTTCCTATCAGCGAACAGTGAACACAATCTTAGAGATACTTCATGTAATAGTAGTAATAGCACCTTCGTTGATATCTTTGACGCTTGAATAAGAAAACCCACTGAAGAGAAATGCGCTCTGCGCGTCAGGGGAAGGGCGATGCACCTCTAGTTTTCGACAGATGCACGTTTGACGTGTAGAAATATATCATAAAGAGTGCGATCGATAACAAGGAGGTATTTCGCACTTAAAGGAAACCTACAAATAACACTATTCATATCATTTCCGTATACCTTCTGTGCCGTATAATATATTGTTGACTATTTGTTTTTTAGCAAAGCTTCTGTAACTTTTTTTAAAGCGTGTGGACTAGCCCAAAAATGAAAGCCATATTGCAATTCACGAAGTAACCGCATAGCTTGGTATAACAGTTTGTTTTCCATATTTTGCGCCCGTCTTTCATAATAGTTGTAAATCTCGTCTATCTCGATTATTTACTGAACGCTTGGTGAAGCTTTATCCTAAGCCATACTGGGGCACTACAAAAAATATACGAGATTTAGATTTGATACCTTAATTGCAATTTGCCTTGGTTCACTACTTCGCAATGCTCGCGTGCTTTTGCAAAACACTGGTTCCGAAATCAGCCTTATCCGCGCTATTCCATCTGAAGATCGCGTGATTGCACTGGACATAAAAAAAGCCCTTGTGCATATTCGATTGAGCAGCACCACTTCTTTGCAGACTAGTTGGTCCATACTGAAAAATCGACGTGATGCGCAAACAGAAGTCCGCGCTCTTTCGTGTCTCCGTTCTTTTTTTTTATTGAAACGATTCTTTCCTTCTGCTTGCGCAGCAAGCAGAGTTTTCGATTGAGTAATGTTTATTCCAGGTACGCCACATCACGAGCTGCTGGTGGATGATGACCACACTGGAGATGTTCCAGAGGATTGTATAGTTCAATATAACAATACAAGAACAAAGTTCCGTGAAGATACCGACAGACAGTTCTATAACGATGAATGCAGAAAACTCATAAATCAAGACTCAAGAACCACTACTCGAACTTGATGAATGTAGATGTTTCTGGCTGTTTCTTGCATTAAAACTGGTGACGTGAAATCCTTCAAAAAGGGGTGTGGTTGGAGCCAGCGTTCGGACAAGCGGACTTGTCTTTCTCAAGCGCACACACACACGGGGCTAAGGAAGTCGGTTGCTGCATTGACAAAGAGAATTCCGCTTGTCGGAATGGTGACTCCAGCGACACTCCATATCCAAGTACTTTTCATCTGTTGAAGCTCCTATCTTTACCTGAATATGTGCCTTCTTTGGACATGCGTTCAAGCCTGTAATTTAATACAACGTGGCGGAGAGACAGAAATACCAACAGATAGCGTAAGCCAACGTATTGTAACAAAGTTAACATACCTGGCATTATGCTATTTACATTTAATAAATTGGCATAAATGTCTCTACAATCTGGATAATCTTCATACTTCATTGAAGCGTTTTTCACGTCCATTAAACGCCCCTTGCACACTTTTTATTTAAAGCTGAGTTATACAGCATGCATTTTAAGGAGTACATACCATATTATTCCTTCCATAAGAAACAAAACTAGCCGAGATGATGAGATCTGTGAAGGGCACTTCGCTATATTTTTTCTCTAAAAACTGAGCTAGACCGATGCAAGTAGCAAGACCTTAACTATGGTGTGTATTCGGATCAGAGCAGATGGAGAGACCCTAACATTGTTTTGATATAAAAGACGATACTTTGCGTAAATAACATGCTCTGCAAATAATAAGCAATGCTGCTTTATCAAAGCAAACATCGGCTTTGGCATAAAAAAAATTCATCGACGATTACGATACTGCCTAATGCAAATTATGAGCACAGCTTCTTATTGGGACGACGCCAACTGCGTTTGATGTTTTGGCTATCCGCAGTTGTAGCATTGTAACATTTATTAGATACCGCCACAGAAACTGCGAGCGCTCGAGTGCTACGCACACTGCGCTTTGCATTGCGGGCGTAACGAACAAAGCGAAACGCCGACAGCACCGCTACAACAAGCGTAACCAGCCGCAGTGCACGTGCCAGCCCGGCATGCGTACGAGCTCCGACCGAGGGGCCAGTGCTCGTGACGGAGGAGGAAAGCGAGGTTAGAGGCCAGTGGCTCGTGATAACAACAGACTCCGCGTTCACTGTCTTTCGTTCTCATTCACTCTATTGGTTACGCCGACGCCAGCTAACAACGGCGACGCCGCTCAATGCAGGAACGGGTTCCTAGAGCTGCGGTACAAAATCTTAAACTGCGGAATACGAGTTACCTAGACCCGCAATATTGTGAGGAATACATATATATATATATGTATATATATATATATATATATATATATATATATATATATATATATATATATATATATATATATATATATATATATATATGAATAGCTCTCTGTAGCTGAGGATATTTTTAAAAATTGCCCTTCATAACCTTGATAATAAAAAAAAAAGGTCGCAGTTTTACTGCAAGGGCGAAAAAAATGAATGCGATAGCAACAAAATGGAATGTCATGCGAAGAAGAATGGAAAGCAGCTTGAAACTTGCAGCGCGCTACTGAAGCACAATGACTACCAAAAGAACACCCATAGGACGAGTGCTAACTAACAGCTGCCGCAGCTCGACACTTAAAGCGCGCTGCTCAAACAGAAAGAAGTACTCACGAAACGAACGGAAATGTATGCAAAGGATGAGGGCTAACTAACATCTTTCAAACATGAGCACAAGAAGAATGAAATAACGCACAGGAAAAGGCTGTGTGATGTGTTTTGGCGTTACCGTCTCAGGTCAAGGGAAGCCCTCCTCCCGTACGATTTGGCCCACTCCAAATTGATAAAGAGAGACATTGTACTGTTTTGTGCTTCACGAATGCTTCAAATAAGAGTTGCATTATCTCTATGCAAGTTTTGATGCTCAAAAGGTCAGTTTAACTTCAGCAGTGTACCCGAATTCACTACTGACAAACGTGGCTAAAACCTTGTTCAGCAAGATGACGAGAAAGAAGCCAGTGAAGGTTGAAGATGGCATATCCTCGAAAAGGGAAAAGGTCGAAGTGATGCCATGCCTTCATGGCTTGCACAACCTTAAACGGGTGGCCACAAGGAATGGCATTGCACTGATATTTTCTGCGCCCAGAAAACTGGACAGGCTGTACAAAAGTATCACAGGAGGGAGAAAGATGTAAGCAGTAGTTGTTGGATAAAACACTGTACTGTTTTTACAAAATGTCTGACGTCTGTAGTTTTAAGTGCGCCGCACTTCTGGGGCCCGGCTTGTCGTCCATCCATCTCATGTGGCGTGATCACGCTCACAATCAAACGCTCAGTAGAGGCCTAGAACAAGGCTACCAATGCTCAAAACCGGGTTCCAATAAACGAACCATGTCGAAAATGATATAACAGGAATACCAAAGAAGTAATCAGTGTAATTAACTTGAAATCGCTAAAACCGTTTCGGAAACCTGCGGCTGACTCCGTCGCCGCGCAACGAAGGCCCCACCACATCGCCAGGCGTGTGATTCCTCCTCACACCAGGACTTCTCTAGCGCCCAATCAGCGTGCGCCGTTTGGCAACCGTTCCTGGAAAGACCGCGTCGACGCCACTGAAATCCCGAGCTCAAGGCTAACCGAACAGCCGCTGCTCTACAAGCCCGACAAGCCTAGCGACATCAGCCTGTACCTCCCCAAGTGATGGCTCATTGAATAGCTGCAGAACGTAAGCTGCGAAAGCAGAAGCCCGGAATTGTTAAAGCTCAGACCGCTGTGGCTCGTCTGCGCAGGCAAGCAAATCTTAAACTCAAAGCAAAGCAAGCGCAAGTGGAACGTCTTCATCGCTAGACTAATCCAGCCGTGGTGCGTGAGAAAGCAGCTGTTGCGCAACGTCAATAGCGCTAGAACAACCCAACCGCCTCTCCCGTGCGCAAAGCGCAACCACAGTATAACAGCATCTAATCGTCCTTAAACATTGCCGCACATCACATGTAGTTAAAACCGCACGATAAAATAATACCCGCATTTCAATAAAAGAAGTCTTAGTACCAATAACAATACCAACAAAACGATAACAACATCGCAACGGGAATCACTGGGTGTCAGCTATACGTACTTTCTCAGGTTTCATAGTAGTGGAGCTCCAGATTACTTTTTTCAGATATCTCTCTCCTTTGGTCGGTCCTACATGCCGCAATGAGCGCATGCGTGAGCATCGCAGTTTGCTGCCAGCTGGCACAGGATGGCTCTTGCCCTTGCATTGCAAGAGGTGCGGACGCACACCCCTTTTTGGCAGTGTCTCCATTGTGGGGAGGGAACGTAATAAACTGGAGAGAGAAATATGCGAAGCTTTCCACATTAGGAAGTTGGGCACTGAATTATGTGTCAGTGAACCTTCGGTGCATATCACTAATAAAGAATTGCACTACTTGGAGAATCTATAATTCCCCATGTAGCACACGTGTTAAGGTCCGGTGAAAAAAAAAAGGGCGGGAGCAGGTTGATGGTATGTTTACATAATTTTGTTGGCGCTTCACGCCTGCATGTGTGGCGGTGTTCTAGGGAATACCGTCTTTTAATAAACTTCAGCTGTAAGCCCAGCCTTGTCGTGTGCGGTACTATCTTCTTCTTGCGTTCGCGTTTCAAACTTGCTGGAACCCTTCACTTCACATCACGTACCAACTGGCCCGGAAAACCCCACTGCTAAACTAAGAACTGTCACTGTTGTTACTTCTTTGTGTTTGAGTGGCGAGCTCCTTTCGCAAACGCGGCTGCTGCAGCGCACCAACTTCACTTCGCGCGCTCTGTAACTTCAACGCAAACTTTGCGGTGAAAATACGAGACGTACAAACCGCCCTCATAACGTGATAAGCGTGCGCGCATGGGCGACGACGCCCTGTAGGGCAAAGTAGAGCTTCTAGACGAGCGCGCGCATCGCTGTGAGTGGGGCGCCGACCTCTAAAGCGCGCCCTCAGCGCCCTTCGTGAGAACTCGCTGGTGATCACGAGAGCACGCAGAAGCGCATCCGAGCTCTGCGCATCGCCAACCGTAAATGGTGTATATAAATTACTGGCCGTTACTATGCTGAAGGACGTAATCTCCGTGGCTTAGTCGCCATACGCCGTGCTCTGCGGAGGAAAGGGTCGCACGTTCGAATTCCCGATGACGCACTGCGGAAAATATTTTTAGGGGCAAGGCACCTTAGGGTTGAGGCTCGTCCGTCCACGTCCGTGTCCGTCAAGGGAGATTCGTGGATGTGAGACACAAAAAAAATGGTCTAAAAATAGACTAATATCAATCATAATTTTCATAATAGACTAATATCAATCATAATCATAATCACCTAGAATCTCAAATCCTTTGTACTGGTCGGTGACTTCAACGTACACATTATGGACCTTAGGACCTAGCTCTGTCGTCGATGCTCACTGTCCGCTGTCACGGTGATTGCTACAGTTGAAACATATGTGTGTATGTGAATAAAAAAGGTTTACTATACACGAACTACCATCATAATTGTGACGAAACAATATAAAACACCTACAAGCACAAACCCTTTATACGAATCGGCGACTTCAACGTAGGCATTATGGACCTTAGGACCGAGCTCCGCCCACTCGTCATCATTCACTTCGTGGAGATGTGTGGATTTTTCTTTGTGTTATATATATATATATATATATGTATATATATATATATAAATAAAGAAGGAAAGTATTGTAAACTTAAGGGCTCGTTTGCTTTGTTAAACACAGTATTAATGAGAACTAACAGACAAAGATGCCAAGGAAAGTATAGGGGAAGCTATTAGAAGTAATTATAATGTAAACGTGAAGAAAGAAAAGTGGACGAAAAGATAACTTGCCACCGGCAGGGATCGAACCTGCGACCTTCGAATAACGCGTCCGATGCTCTACCACTGAGCTACGGTGGCGGTCATCCCCTCGTCCACTTTATAGGGTATATATGTGTACTTAAACGTGGGAGCGTCAGTCAGCGCCTCCTGTTGCCATTACGGCGAGTGTGGAACACTCTTTTTTGCCTGTAGGCGTCACGTAGTACGTGATCTTATTACGAGCGGGCAGCTGACTAATAATCCCTTGCATACCACCTGAAGGCATCAAGTCTGCCAGAGCGAGACCCTCGTTATGAATGAAGGAAAGTATTGTAAACTTAAGGGCTCGTTTGCGTTGTTAAACACAGTATTAATGAGAACTAACAGACAAAGATGCCAAGGAAACTATAGGGGGAAGCTATTAGAAGTAATTATAATGTAAACGTGAAGAAAGAAAAGTGGACGAATATATATATATATATATATATATATATATATATATATATATATATATATATATATATATATATATATATATATATATATATATATATATCTTAACAAGGTGCGTGTTTGGGCTAGTTGGTACTCCATTTGAAGAGCTAAATAGCGCAAACTTCAGGGACGAAAGAGTGTGTGTCGCACTCTCTTGTCTTTCGTCCCTGAAGTTTGCGCTGTTTAGCTGTTTATATATATATATATATATATATATATATATATCAATGAGAATAATAGTTCGATGGGCCAATTAAAGAACACCAGATGGTCAAAATTTCCGGAGCCCTCCACTACGGCGTCCCTCATAATCATATCGTCGTTTTGGGACATAAAACCCCACATATTATTCGATGGACCAGTTGTCTTCGTTCAGCAATGGGTTATAACACAAAGTCGGCGTTGTCAACAAGGATATACACATAGGCGTGCGCAGGGTTCCCCTTCAGGGGGGGCGAAGGCTCGCCGCAGCGCCCCCCTTCCCTATTAAGTCAATGTATGGGGCAGACTTTGTGCCCCCTTTCTTAGGTGACTAGGGGGGGGGCCGCCCCCTCTGCCCCCCCTCGTGCGCACGCCTATGGATATACATATTTATTTAGTTCCCAACAGTTTCGGGAGGGGTCCTCCCCTTCGTCAGGGGTTGATTTAAACTATCGTTGCTAGCGGCGTTCACTCGCCTTCGAAAACATCTGAGAGGAAGTGGGGAAGCAGGGGAAAAAAAGAACTGAAAAAACACACCCACGACACAACACCACACGACAAATTGAGAAAAATTGTCTGCAATCGAGAGTCGTTGAGAGTCCACATCTGCTTATGATCTCGTGTTTACCGGTTCTCGTGGTGCGGAGGGCCACCCAAAGCTGTCGCCGCAGCGGCCAGGACGAGTCTGCGCCGCCACACGTGCAGGCAAGAGCGTCCCCTTAATGGGTCGGCTTTCCACCTCTCATGCCCGCTCGTTCCTTGTCAGTAGCCCCCAAGTGGTAGGGGAGCGTGGGCACTACATATTCTACAAATGCGAAAAAAAAAAGAGAAAGAAACGACATTGCAGACGTACGAGCCAATCAAGAAACAAGCATGGTCTCCATTTATGTTTCCCTATTGTCAAAAACATCTTCGTTTACTTCTCGGAGGCAGGAGTCTGCCAGGGTCCTCGTTGGTGCCGGATATTAATGTTCTAAATTTGAAAACAAAATATGCTTCTCGTTGTTCGCGCTCCCGCGTGTTTCGAAAACCTGATTTTAGAACGTTTACGCTGATATTTCTAAAGCTGTGGTTTGGCAGGCGTAAGTGTCTGGATAAGGGTAGGTTCGGCAGCGAAGTGGTGTGGAACTGGTGGTTATTGAACCGCAGTCGAAACGGCGTGTCTGTTCGGCCAATGTATTCTTGCCCGCAGGCATTGCAATGTAGCATGTATATCACATTACTGGAGTCACAATGAAGGTTTTCTGTCATGTTGAATTTGAAATTTGAGGAGCTTGCTTTTGATTCACATGTTGTGACAATGTGGGGGCATACTTTGCACCGAGCTTTTCCGCAGGGGTGGCACCCTGGTTCAATTTTAGCAGGGCTTGTTTTGGCTCTGACAAGGATGTCCTTCAGGTTTTTATCCCTGCGGTACACCACGCGAGGTGGTTCCGCGAAGATGGAAGTTAATCGTTTGCTTTGCCTGATTATATTGAAATGGCGGGAAAGTATGTTATTAACTCGTGGCACTGATGAGGAGTAAGTTAGCACAAGATTTGTTTGGGAAGTTGTTTTTGATACTGTTTTTGGCTCCTTAATTATGGTATTCCGGTTCACGTTGCGAGCACGTAGTATGGCATCGTCAATAATGTCTTCGGGATAATTCTGTTGTGATAGGGCATGCTTTAGGTATCCTGCATGTTTGTCAAATTCCTGTATGTCGGTGCATATTCTTCGATACCGGTAAGCCTGAGAATATGGAATACCCGTTTTGCAGTGTCTTGGATGGCTGCTGTTGAAGTGTAGGTGCATCTGCCGGTCTGTAGGCTTTTTGTAAAGGTTTGTTGTCAGGCGTTCATTTTCGATCGAGACAGTGACGTCCAAGAAGTTAATTCTAGTTTTGGAAATGGTATGTGTAAACTTAATTGATGGGTGGAGTTCATTGAAATCACATATAAACCGGAGAAGGCTACCCTCATCGTGGTTCCATACCATGAATATATCGTCCAAGAATCTCCGGTAATACAAAGGTTTCAAGGTGCGCCCCTCGATAAACGGGATTTCAAGGGATGCCATAAAGGTGCTCGCAAAGTTCGGGGCCATTTTTGTGCCCATTGCAGTGCCACTGACCTGAAGGAAGTGCTTGTCATTGAACTCAAAATGGTTATGATTTAGTACAAGTTCAAGAAGTGTAGACAGTACCGCACCACTAACACCTGTCGATGAGTCAAATTTCTCATATTCAGACACCATAGCCATTATTCCGTCACGATGGGGTATGTTGGTGTATAGGGAGCAGACGTCCATGGTCACCAGAAAGCTATCACCTGGGATACTGAGATCAGAAGTTTCGCGGATAAAGTGGTTCGTGTCCTTTGGGTAAGAGGGAAAAGTCGGTGGGATGTCTTTTATCAGGGAATTTATGAATTCTGATATATTTTCTGTTGATGTACTGTTACTGGATACTATCGGACGTCCCGGATTGCCTGATTTGTGTATTTTAGGGAGCAGGTAGAATCGACCGGGAACAGAATGAGACGGCAACATCGCTTTTAGCATTTTGCCGGTAATTTTTTCATCCTGGTGGAGGTTACTTAGGATTGCTTTTATTTTCTTTTCGAATTCGGGAGTCGGGTCCTTTGGAAGTTCTTTGTAGAAGTTTGTGTCTGACAGTTGCCGGTCCCCTTCCTTTAGGTAGTCCGATGTGTTTAGTATTACAATGCAACCACCCTTATCAGCAGGCTTAATGGTAATGTCGGGGTTTCTTCGCAGTTCATTGAGTGCTCTTTGTTCTGACTTTGATAAGTTGTTGCGAGATGGCCGTATTTTCCCGTACGCTCTGATTATATCTTTTTTTGGACAGCTGATATATACATATCAAGGTGTTTGTCCCTCTGCTCACTTGGGCACCATGATTTGTCTCCACCAATCAATCTATTCTCGTCTGGACTATTTTCCCGATCATGAAAGTATTCCCGGAGGCGTAGATTACGCGCAAAGTTATTGAGGTCTTGGTAAAGTTGAAACTCATTAAATATGCCAGATGCTGGGCAAAATGTTAAGCCCCTCGCCAAAAGTTGGAGTTGAGGGGGTGTAAGTGTTGTGCTAGACAGGTTAAGGACATTGTTCTCGCGAGTTTTTGAGTGCGCTGGGCTATCTTGTGGCACGTGGGTGTCACATCCATATTCGATGGTCGACGGGTCATTGTGATCAAATCTACGCTGTTGTTCTGAGTTTTCATTTTTCTTTTCATAGTTGGAAAGAAGTTTAGCTGATCGCTGGCCTTCTTGTAGAGTCACACCCCTATTTTCCGCATGTAACTGGGCTGTGGAATCTCTACTGTCACGTTGAAATTTGCGCGCTTTTACTTTTGAAATTTCTTGTATCTTTTTTTGTCTCATACCTCTCCAATTCACTTTTCTCATACTCTCCGAGATTAGACAACGATCTCTGCGTGGTCTCCGCGACACCGTATTCGGAGGCCCTACGTTCACTGTGGTCCGCAATGACCTGCGTTAATTTTAAGGAAGCTTCAAGTAATATTTCTTCCCACCTCCTCTTTTTCTGCTTCATCTAGTGTAGACATTGATGGGGTGCAGGCTAGGCGGAGCCCCTTAGGTGCAATTCGGTGGGATAAATATTTAGTTAATTGTTCAGCATGTTTTTGATACTGCACCCGTTTCTCAATAGTTTTTCTAATTGATAGGAACGACTGGGACCATGCGTGCTCGAGACTCGCCGTACCTGTTCGGTCCGCGTGTCAGTTGGAAGTCGCCGACTTGGTCGTCGCCGCGTGCGTCCGCCTGGTGTTGTAGCGCCGCGCTGGCAGGGGCGGCGATGTTGTGACTGCGAGGACCCTGGGTGGCTGTGGGCGTTCCTCGGCTTCCCGTTGTTGAGTGGGCTTGTCACCGGAGCTCGTCGCGCAAGGGGTTGGTGCCGATCTCCATGCCGCCGAAGTCCCTCGGAGCTGAACGCTGGTGTGCTGCGCCAGCAGAGCGACACCCTCGAAGCTTGCATGCAGGCCATCTGCAGCAAGGAACCGCCGCAGTGGGAGGGTTGAGAACCCATGCTCCACGTAGAAGACGCCTGCTCCCAACATCCCGTAGTGGCAAAGACGGCGGGCCTCTCTACTGAAGCGCTGCACTTCTCGATTGAACTTAGACACGAAGCGCCAGTTCGAGTCGTGACGACGGCGATTGGGAGCACGAGGCAATGGCAGGCTGATATGCAGCGTTTTGATGGTTGAGCGCATCTGCCGCACTCGCTGCAACGTCTCCCTCAACGAATCCACTGACCTCTCAGCTCCAGTTTTCAAAATGTCTGTGGTGCCCACATGCAACAGCAACGTGTCCACATGTCCCGGTAGATACTCGAGCAGTGCAGGTATATCCGAAAACATAGCACCACCATAGGAGATGAAACAAGGTGTAGTAGAATTGTTCGGACTGAAGTGCGTATGGACATACCGCATGATCGAGTCCCCTGATGACGGCACACTTCGTAGGGTAATTTGGATATCTCTGTGACAGACGCTCCGTTGATGATCTGCTGGCAGCCATGGTTCAATGTCAATGAGAATAATAGTTCGATGGGCCAGTTGTCTACGGCCATCTCGCAACAACTTATCAAAGTCAGAACAAAGAGCACTCAATGAACTGCGAAGAAACCCCGACATTACCATTAAGCCTGCTGATAAGGGTGGTTGCATTGTAATACTAAACACATCGGACTACCTAAAGGAAGGGGACCGGCAACTGTCAGACACAAACTTCTACAAAGAACTTCCAAAGGACCCGACTCCCGAATTCGAAAAGAAAATAAAAGCAATCCTAAGTAACCTCCACCAGGATGAAAAAATTACCGGCAAAATGCTAAAAGCGATGTTGCCGTCTCATTCTGTTCCCGGTCGATTCTACCTGCTCCCTAAAATACACAAATCAGGCAATCCGGGACGTCCGATAGTATCCAGTAACAGTACATCAACAGAAAATATATCAGAATTCATAAATTCCCTGATAAAAGACATCCCACCGACTTTTCCCTCTTACCTAAAGGACACAAACCACTTTATCCGCGAAACTTCTGATCTCAGTATCCCAGGTGATAGCTTTCTGGTGACCATGGACGTCTGCTCCCTATACACCAACATACCCCATCGTGACGGAATAATGGCTATGGTGTCTGAATATGAGAAATTTGACTCATCGACAGGTGTTAGTGGTGCGGTACTGTCTACACTTCTTGAACTTGTACTAAATCATAACCATTTTGAGTTCAATGACAAGCACTTCCTTCAGGTCAGTGGCACTGCAATGGGCACAAAAATGGCCCCGAACTTTGCGAGCACCTTTATGGCATCCCTTGAAATCCCGTTTATCGAGGGGCGCACCTTGAAACCTTTGTATTACCGGAGATTCTTGGACGATATATTCATGGTATGGAACCACGATGAGGGTAGCCTTCTCCGGTTTATATGTGATTTCAATGAACTCCACCCATCAATTAAGTTTACACATACCATTTCCAAAACTAGAATTAACTTCTTGGACGTCACTGTCTCGATCGAAAATGAACGCCTGACAACAAACCTTTACAAAAAGCCTACAGACCGGCAGATGTACCTACACTTCAACAGCAGCCATCCAAGACACTGCAAAACGGGTATTCCATATTCTCAGGCTTACCGGTATCGAAGAATATGCACCGACATACAGGAATTTGACAAACATGCAGGATACCTAAAGCATGCCCCTATCACAACAGAATTATCCCGAAGACATTATTGACGATGCCATACTACGTGCTCGCAACGTGAACCGGAATACCATAATTAAGGAGCCAAAAACAGTATCAAAAACAACTTCCCAAACAAATCTTGTGCTAACTTACTCCTCATCAGTGCCACGAGTTAATAACATACTTTCCCCGCCATTTCAATATAATCAGGCAAAGCAAACGATTAACTTCCATCTTCGCGGAACCACCTCGCGTGGTGTACCGCAGGGATAAAAAACTTGAAGGACATCCTTGTCAGAGCCAAAACAAGCCCTGCTAAAATTGAACCAGGGTGCCACCCCTGCGGAAAAGCTCGGTGCAAAGTATGCCCCCACATTGTCACAACATGTGAATCAAAAGCAAGCTCCTCAGATTTCAAATTCAAAATCACAGAAAACCTTAATTGTGACTCCAGTAATGTGATATACATGCTACACTGCAATGCCTGCGGGCAAGAATACATTGGCCAAACAGACACGCCGTTTCGACTGCGGTTCAATAACCACCGGTACCACACCACTTCGCTGCCGAACCTACCCTTATCCAGACACTTACGCCTGCCAAACCACAGCTTTGAAAATATCAGCGTAACCCTTCTACAATCAGGTTTTCGAAACACGCGCGAGCGCGAACAACGAGAGGCATATTTGATTTTCAAATTTAGAACATTAATATCCGGCATCAACGAAGACCCTGGCAGACTCTCCTGCCTCCGAGAGGTAAACCAAGATGTTTTTCGCAATAGGGAAACATAAATTGAGACCATGCTTGTTTCTTGATTGGCTCGTACGTCTGCAGTGTCCTTCTTTCTCTTTTTTTTTTCTCTTTTTTTTTTTCACATTTGTAGAATGCGCAGTGCCTACGCTCCCCTACCACTTGGGGGGCTATTGACAAGGAACGGGCGGACATGAAAGGTAAAGAGCCGACCCATTAAGGAGACGCTCTTGCCTCCACGTGGGGCGGCGCAGACTCGTCCTGGCCTGCCGCGGCGACAGCTTTGGGTGGCCCTCCGCACCACGAGGACCGGTAAACACGAGATCATAAGCAGATGTGGACGCTCAACGAGCCTCGACTGTGGACGATTTTTCTTAATTTGTCGTGTTGTGTAGTGTCGAGGATGTTCTTCTCTTTTTTTTTTTCTTTTTTTTTCTCCCTCTTTCCCATTTCCTCTTAGATGTTTTCGAAGGCGAGTGGACGCCGCTAGAGACGATAGTTTAACTCAACCCCTGACGAAGGGAGGTCCCCTCCCGAAACTGTTGGGAACTAAATAAATATTTTATCCTTGTTGACAACGCCTCCGTTGTGTTACAACCCATTGCGATATATATATATATATATATATATATATATATATATATATATATATATATATATATATATATATATATATATATATATATATATACACGCATGCACGGACGACCTGCATAACGATGAAATCAAATGCCGTGGCAGTTGTGTTTCATGTACACCACCACACCTGCCAGATGGATAGGTTCACATATTGCATGGGCGCGCGGTGTGGTCGCACAATTTCTCGGAGGTGTTTCGATCGTTCACCGCGTTGTTCCCACCGTTTTCGAGAGATGACGGGACCACGCCGTGATGATTAAAGTCGCTGGAACGGGGAAAGTACCGCGACAGTCCGGCCCGCCGCCATATTTGGTCCAGCGCGGCTGAAGCTGTGGCGCAGTAGTGTTGATTTTACGCGGAGTTGTTTTACCCATTGCTTGCGCTGTTGCAGCCCCGAATGATGCATACCGTTGTTTTTTAGGAGTGAAGCTCCTTAGGCTAGCACCATGTCCGTTGTCGCCGTCGTCGTAGTTCCCCGTGATATCGAAACACAGGTGCTACATATACCGTACATAGAGCGTTCATAGTGCGCATATAGGTTTAAAAAATGGACACTTTCTACATTCCAAAGTGTGTACGGCGAAAGCGTGTGGCCATTCGACTGACTGTACCATGTCTTTTTTCTTTTATGGTGTCATCCATTGGCAGATTTGGAGCACTTCCGGTAGCACTTTTTCTGCTCCACGCGGAGGAAGTCCGTTCCATTCGCGGATTGAGAGTGCTCCCTGTATGTTCCATTGGTAGATCCGGAGCAGCTCCATCGCGACATTCACTCCATGGAGCAACTATTTTTTACTCCGAGAAAAGAGGCGGATTCGACCGGAAGTCGCAAGCGCTCCGTGCCCTGGAACGCTGCCTACTATGGGAGCGCCAACGGACGCCGGTCGCGTCGGTCGCGCCTGACGTCGGACTAACCGGCGTCGGACTACAGGGGGACTCGTGTTGTGCTAGCGTAGCGTCGTTGTGCGCACTCATGCAAGAAGGGGAGACGCGCGCATCGCGTTCCATTCTGACCCTGCTATTTGCTCCAGCGGGAGCGCGTGTGTTCCATTGGTAGATTCCCCTTGGGTTGCCCTCCGCCAGAGTGGAGTGCTCCGGCGCAGAGTTTGTCGGTCACTCCGAATCCGCCAATGGATGACACCATTAGACTCTTAGTGGGATAACACACCGAATGTGCGCGTGTCTTTTTTAATTTTTTACCGCGAATCTTCCTCCGTTCGCATGCGTTCGTATATTCTCGCGCTTTGCGCATTGCGTAAACGCCATCCGCGTTCCAGCGCTTAAATTGACGGACCCTTTGTAAATTCCAAAGTGTTTTCCGCGAACGCCTGTGTCCATTGAGACGGCGTCGGTCAGAATGATTCGAAACGCTGGGCACAGCGAAGCTACGCAAGCTAAGCGCGAGCACTGTAGAGTCCGACGGGACCGGCGTCCGTTTGCGCACTCCGCCGGCCACCTGGCTCCGTACCAGGACTCGCACGTACGGACGGACGGACGGACACGGACGGATGACGGAAGGACGAACGGACACGAATGGACGGATGGAAGCACGGACGGATGGACATACGGACGGACAGACGTGAGCATTGCTTTCGCCTTAATACGTATGGACGGACACGGACGGACGGACGGATGGACAAAGACGGACGGACAGACACGGACGGACGGACACGGCGTGCTTGTGTGTATGCGTCCGTCCGTCGGTGCATGCGTCCGATCGTGCGTGCGTCCGTGCTTGCGTCCGTGTATGTGTGTGTGCGTCCGTACGTGCGTCACTGCGTGCGTGCGTCCGTGCGCGCATCCGTCTGTCCCTGCGTCCGTCCATGCGTGCCTGCGTCCGTACATGAGTGCGTCCGCCCGTCCGATCGTGCGTGCGTCAGTGCTTGCGTCCGTGTCTGTGTGCGTGCGTCCGTTCCGTGCACGGCCGCTGGATCCGTGCGTGCATTCGTGCCTGTGTCCGTGCACGCATCCGTTCGTCCGTGCGTCCGTCCGTGCGTCCCTGCGTCTGTCCGTCCGTTCTTGCGCGCGTCCTTGCGTCCATTCGTCCGTGCTTTCGCACGTCCGTGCGTGCGTCCGTCCGTCCGTCCGTCCTTGCGTCCATCCTTCAGTGCGTGCGTCCGTGCGCGCGTCAAGCCGTGCGGGCGTCTATCCGTGCTTTGGTCCGTGCGTCCGTCCGTCCGTCTGTGCATGCATCCGTGCGTCCGTGCGCGCGTCCTTTAGTCCATCCGCGCGTCCGTGCGTGCGTCCGTGCGTGCGTGCCTCCGTCCGTCCGTCCGTCCGTGTGTGCGTGCGTCCATGCGGCGTCCGTCCGTGCGTGCATGTACCCGCCGTGCGTTGTTGCGTTGCGCACCGCTCCCTCCTTATCAGCCGGCGCCCAAGTCTGGCTCATCTGTTGCGGACGATAATCTGTTATCGCGCATGTGCGTTGATATGTTTTCCCTCGCCCTTTGATCACGGCGTGCCTCTATAAAGGACTGCGGACCACGCCGTGGGCGCTTCTTTTTGTACACCTTTCGGCAAGCATGCCGCATTAAAAAGTACGTCTTCCTTCTCGCGGCGTCGTCTTCTCCCGGCTTGGAGCCCATATCGACCAAACGTAACAGCTGGTGGCAGCGGCGCGATGGCGGACCCCGGGAGCTCTGCGGCAGCAGTCGGTGAGGCTTTGGCTTTTAACTCTGGTACGCCGATTGTTATAATTTCCAGTCAGGGAAATAGGAAAGGCGGCTAGAGAGTACTTTTGTCACAGTTACGGTAGTGAACATGGATTTGAATAGCTTGCTAAAGATAGATTTGTTGGCCGTAGCAGACGAGCTCGGCTTAGAGGTTAGCAAAGCTATTCGGAAACCCGAAATTGTGGGCAAAATTTCAGCCTGTGGGGCGAGTGCAGACGAAATTGCTGAAGCAATACATGAAGTGCAGAGGAAACGCAAAGTGAGAGAAAGAGAGGAGGAACTAAAACAATGCCAAATGGAGCAGCTAAAGCGGACTCTGGCCACTGAGGCAGAGCCGAGAGCCGTCAGTTATGACATGAGAGGTTTTCTTCAGCCCTTTGTTATTGGTAGTGAATTGGGGCTCTTTTTGACAAACTTTGAGCGCACTTGCACAAGAATGGGCTTTGATCTGACGTCCTGGCCTCAAAGACTTCCGAGTTTGTTGCCGGCGGAAGCAGCACAAATTCTAGCTAGGTTAAGTGCCGAAGAAGCGGAATGTTACGAGGAAGTAAAACGGGCCTTGTTAGCAAAGTACAAGTTGTCGCCTGAAGCTTTCCGGCTTAAGTTTAGGAAATCAGCTAAGAAGCCGAACGAAAGCTACTCAGAGTTGTCGTACAGGCTAGCAAGCTTCCAAGAAAATTGGCTAAAAGGTGCTGACGCGTTCGATGACAAGGCAAAAATGTTTGAGGAAATCTGCCTAGAGCAATTTTGTTCGACACTTCCTGAAAAACTGAGGGAATGGATTCTCGATAAGCCAGATGTGAGGACGGCCCGCAAGGCAGCCGAGTATGCAGATGACTACTGCGCAAAACACCGTTCTTTTGACGCAGAAAGAAACATGCGAGGCGCACGAGGCTCTACACCAGAACAGAAGGAATTTATAAAGTCTGAGAAGAAAGATAACAATACCACAAAGCAGGAATCTTCGAATGCACCTTTAAACCAATCTTTTGAGGCGCGGAAGCCTATCGCATGCTTTAAATGTCAGAAACCAGGACACGTAGCTGCGGGGTGTCGCGTTGCAAAAGTATCGCCGATACAGTTCGTTATGGGGCAGGGCGAAGATTTGCTGCAACCTTACCTACATGAAATGAAAGTTAACGGCCGAGAATGTAAAGTCTTGCGCGACAGGTGCAACGCATGACGTGGTGCACTTTTCCCTAGTAAATTCTGGTGCTTTCACAGGCGATTATGTGTGCTTAAGGCAAGCCTTGGAAGAAGGCACTCTGAGCTTACCAGTAGCAAATGTAACATTAAGACCGACGCAGCTGTTTCGGATAGCGTAATGCCACAGTGTCTATATTTGCTATCAAACAGAACGGCAAAAGAATTGCTGAATGCAGGCGTCACACTTGATATGAACCCTGTAATGGTGGTCACGAGGTCGATGGCGAATGAAACTGCCGCTCACCAAGAGCCGTCGTCACGGGTTGTCAGTGCCGAGGATGAAAAACGGGGTCAATCAGATAATAGCGGTGAGGCAAACTCAGACACGCATGAAACCGCCAACGAGGAAGGCGAACAGGCACCGTGTTTCATTCCACCCACGAGCTGCGATTTTCAGGCGTTATCTTCCGTCGACAAAGCCACGTTGATCGAGGAACAGAAAACCGATTTAACCAATTTAACCTTGACAAAATGTCGCCAAAGCGTCTCAAAGCAAGGCGCAGGCAGTGGTTCGTTCTATGAAAGAAATGGCATTTTGTACCGCGAGTTTCGGGGCAAGAAAGGCGCAAGCGCTGACCAAATCGTGGTCCCTCTAAAGTACCGCGAGAACATACTGGAACTTTCCCATCGGGCAGGCTGGTCTGGTCATCTCGGAATTACAAAGACAAAAGCAAGGCTGCTAAGCGAGTATTACTGGCCAGGCTGTTTTAAAGATGTGGAGGAGTTTGTTCGTAGTTGTGAAGTTTGTCAGCGAACTGGGAGACCACACGAGAAACACAAGGCTCCTATGACAGCAGTTCCTATAATCATTCCTATAATCACTGAGCCGTTTCGTCGAGTCGTAGTTGACATTGTGGGGCCCTTGCCGGTGACGAAGTCGGGATATAAATATATTTTGACGATGGTGTGCCCTGCAACTAAATTTCCTGAGGCAATGCCGCTGCGTTGTCTTACATCGGCAGAAATAGTAGACGCCCTCCTTTTGATATTTTCCCGCTTGGGTTTTCCGAGTGAAATACAGTCTGATCTCGGCAGTGTCTTCACAAGCGAGTTAACAACCACATTTCTTAACAGGTGCGGTATCAAGATACACCACAGCTCTATTCAACCTCCACAAAGCAACAGTGTAGATAGGGTTCATTCTGTAATGAAGCGGGTATTGCGGGCTTTGTGTTACGAGCAAAAAAAGAATGGGACACTGCGTTACCAGCTATGATCTTTGCCTTACTTTCGGTGGCACATGAATCGACAGGTTTTAGCCCAGCAGAGCTCGTGTATGGGAGGGCGCTGCGCTCCCCGGTTAGGCTAGTTCGTGAAAACTGGGAAGAGAAGGGTAGCGATCCGACTGTGGTCGAGTACGTTTGCAACTTACTGCAGCGCCTGTACGACACGCAGGCTCTGGTGGAAGCTAATATGCTTGAAGCTCAGACAAAAGCAAAAAAGCGCTACGACAAACAAAAAAAATTCCCCCCACCTCCCCGAAGGAAATCGTGAGGAAATGCGAATGCATTTCGCGCGCGCTTCGCTCCATTTATATATGGTGGTTGTGGTTCGAAGAAGGGAAAGGCGCCTAATTTCTGCAGCCCGGTCGGGAGCACGGCGCAGCGCCTTTTTTGTCCTTTTTTTTGTTTTCTTTTTTTTATACGTCCGAGCGAGCCGACGGGAGAGTGGGGCGCAGGGAGGAGAGAGAGCGAACGGCGAGAGAAGGAGCGGCGAAGCACTGCACCTAACCTCTCCTACACTATCTCCACACCCCTAGTGAAAAAATCCGTATGTACGGAAGATACGGATCCGTACATATGGAATTATGGTATTACGGATCCGCATGATACGGATCCGCATGGTACGGATCCAGATGATACGGATCCACATAATCCATATATATGGATTATACGGATCCGTATCCTCCGTATATACGGCTTCCATATATACGGAAATGTGGTATTATGGATGCCATAATACCATAGTCATTTTGGTTTAGCGAGTCCATACAATGCAGGCAAGGTCTTCCCATTAAGTCAGAACTTGTTTGAGGGACAGCTTAATCGAGAGATCAAAGTAAACTGAATAATGTTTACTCTGCACATGTACGCGCAGAACAAGCCTAAACAATGTGCACTGTCAGATGACAACACCCTCGCATGCACCACGCAGAATAACCACAAACAATGCGCACTGTAAGACAAGACGACACCCTGGCACACATCACCACACACACACTTGTTCACCTCTCGCCCCCACTGGTTATGCTTCATGTGTCGAGAATGTAGAAACAGTGGCAGTTCTCACACGCAGAGTAAGCATAAACAATGCACACTGTCAGATGACACGACACCCTGGCACACGCCACAACACATGCACTTGTTCACGCTTGCCGCCATTGTCCATGCCAGATATGACGAGAATGTAGAAACAGCAGCAGATCTCACGCGGCACTGCAAACGGAATGGCACTAATCTTCCACCCTTATCTACAATGAAGGCCTGGCATTCACACTGGCAATAAAACTGAACCTTATCTGCACGCGTACCTACGTATGCAGAATAAATGCAAACAATGTGCACTGTATGCGAAACGACACGACACCACTGTACTGGCACGCACCACCACATACGCACTTCACGTCTGCCACCACTGACCATGCTAAATATTATGAGGCTGTAGAAATAGCACAATCTCTCACACAGGCCCTGCCGTTGCAAGATAATCGCATTGACCCGCCATCCTTAACTGCAATGAAGGCATGGCATTCTCACTGGCGGGTAAACCTTCGAAGCTGTAATGCCAAGCAAGCGGAAAACGTGGTCGAGCAAGCAAAGTCCATGGTGACACAAAAATAGGTGGTTCTCCGATGTAACTAGCGTTGTGGCAGGTCGCGTCATGCACCTCCGGGTTCCCAAGGCATTACGAGATCCTGCAGATTATAAACCTTTCCTGCAGGCACACACACACACAAACACACACACACACACACACACACACACACACACACACACACACACACACACACACACACACACACACACACACACACACACACACACACACACACACACACACACACACACACACACACACACACACACACACACACACGGCAGCGTCCGATACACTGGCAGGAGCGCCTCAAGCCACGAAAGGCAAGCCCAACGTAGGGGGCGCCGCGCCGCGGTGGAATGTAGCGTAATACCATGGTGGGTGAGAGGGAAAGACGACGGTCGCCGAGGGAGCGTTTGACGGGCACAGAATTGTATAGAGGAGGCTATGAGGAGGGCGGCCCCCTCCCTCTTAAGTGACAAGAGGGAAAAGGGGGCGCCCCTCCCCCCCCTCCCCCCCCCCCCCGTGCGCTCGCCTATGGTCATGGTTTCACGTAGAACACCATGCTTTCCGTATACTACTATTGCCACGTGGATCTTTCCGCATAGCCCATACGGATTCCGTTTGTTCTTTCCGTATATTCCGTATCGCCGTATGAGTCTATCCGTATAACAGATATGGCATCCGCATGTTCCTTATGGCCACATCCGTACGCCCATACGGAATTCCTTATGTACCATATGATGCTTCCGTATGTTCCTTACAATTTCCGTAAGCAGCAGTATACGTCCGTACAAAATCCATATATTTTATACGGAAAATATGCGGAATCCGTATGTTTTCCGTATGACGGTATGCGGATTTTTTCAGTAGGGACACGCGGGAGCTCCGCCGAGCTTCCGCGATGCGAGCGCCCTCACACACCAGAGCGCGCTCCTCCTCCACTCACTCTCCGCTACTCCCGCCCGCACCACCTGATCCGGTTGCTAGGGGCGAGGATAAGCGCGCGCGCCCGTAGCTGTTGCTATGGGAGAGGGAGTAAGAGCGGAGAGATGTGGACACCGACAGACGCCTGACATGCCCCGACTAAGAAATGCATTCGCATTTAAAACAGGAGTGTGCGCCAGTTTCACGAAGGGCAAAAGGTGCTCATGTTGCGTACTTCTAAAGCTAACAAATTGGAGGTACACTGGGAAGGCCCCGGGACGATACAACACACACTTTCAGACACAACCTACGTTGTTAAACTGCCAGGTCGCAGGAAGGAAGTTCGTGTCTATCACAGCAACATCATGAAGCCCTATGTAGAGCGTGTGCAGGTTGTGAACTTGGTGTTATATCAACCCGAAGAAGTAGCAGCCGTACTTCCTGACATTCCCCGTGACATGACTTGTTTTTCTGTGGATGAAATCCTTAATTTGACAGCAGACAGTGCTGCTCTAAGTGAAAGCCAGCTTGAAGATTTAACAAATTTGATAGCTGAGCACAGACAAGTGTTTTCAAAGGTGCCCGATTGGACCACTCTGACTCATGATATTGCGCTTACACCAGAAGCTGACAACCCAACGTCGCACAACAACAGGCGATGTAAAGCTTACAGATGTTCACCGCGCCATGAAAAATTGATGAGGGAGGCAGTTGATAAAATGCTGGCGCTTAAAATGGCCGAACGAGGTGAACAAAGTTTCATGTCCCCAATGATAATTGTAGAAGCTAACGGTAAAGAACCGCGGCCGTGTATCGATTACCGTAAGCTTAACTCTGTAACTGTTACCAAAGTGTATCCGTTACCGCACATAGAAGACTGCCTTGAAAACGTGAGCAAAGCTATGTTTATCTCCACGCTCGATTTAGTGCGGGGATACTGGCAAGTGCCGCTACCAGAGCGAGCGAGCGAATTGGCTGCCTTCGTGACGCCTTTCGGCACCTTCCGGCCTTTGGTTCTTCCATTCGGTCTTAAAAATGCCCCCTTCGCCTTTTCGAGACTCATGCATCAAGTGCTAGCTGGAGCAGAGGCATTCGCACTACCGTATCTCGACGACATCGCAGTATGTTCAAATACTTGGCCGGAGCACGTGAAACATTTGCGGGATGTTCTAAGTCGCCTTGGCGAGGCTGGCCTAACTTTAAAAGCCCAGAAGTGCAAATTAGGTCGCTCAGAAGTCGACTACCTAGGCCACAGAATAGGTCAAGGACATCGAAGTCCACTTGATTTAAAGGTTCTGCCAATCAATGACTTCCCTCAGCCGGAAACGAAGACTGAGCTCCGTACTTTCTTAGGGATGGTAGTCTACTACCAACGCTATATTAAGTGTTTCTCTCAGGTTGCTAGTCCACTTACAGACGCGCTTAAAAAAGACTCTCCTAAACGTGTACAATGAGACGAAGCAAAACAAGGTGCCTTTAATTCTTTGAAGATAATCTCACCGCCAAGCCCGTCCTGGCGAGCCCAGACCACTCGAAACCCTTTCTTGTGCAGTGTGACGCAAGCGAAAAAGGGGTAGGTGTAGTTTTGAGTCAGGAAGACGAGCACAGGCATGAGCATCCTATTTTGTACTCAAGCCGAAAGCTGTCTGCTCGCGAACAAGCTTACAGTACCATAGAAAAGGAATGCGCGTGCCTCGTTTGGGCTGTAGAAAAACTTTTCTGTTATTTGGCTGGTTCAGAATTCATTTTCATTACAGATCATCGTCCGCTCACGTGGCTTCAACAGATGTCCAACAAAAATGGCAGGTTGTAACGTTGGGGCCTCAGTTTGCAACCGTACGCGTTTACGGTTAAACATAAGAAAGGATCGCTGCACGCAAACGCAGATGGTCTCAGCAGGGCTTTCTCTCCCTCTGCGCCGGTCGGCATAGTGGCACCGAAGCCTTGATTCAGTATTCACGTAGAACCGTAACTGTCGCAAGTCCTTGACAGTCAATTTCGTTCCTATTGGAAGGTTTCCAAAACACTCTGCGTATGGGGGTCTAGCCTGGCCGCACTCGGCAGTTGTTTGTAGTGTTTGCGGGGGTGCTTGCTGTATCGCCTATGCCTAGGACCCTGGCCCGGGATTCATGCCCTCGGCGACGCCTGTAGTTTCCTGCCACGCCATGCACTCCACATTTCCGCACATCGGCCTACTAGACCACCGGACCCTGCGCGCGTCCGTTAAGGACGCATCCTTCGACTCGAAAACCGAGCACAGTCATCTGACCTCGGACGGCCAGACGTCACTTCGCCGAATCCTTGAACGTCGGTCGCCAAGTATTTTGGCGCTTCTGTGCACCTCGGAACTGCCCATCAAGCGCGCAGCCGGCTGAACTGGTGAACATCTCCGAAAGTGCCGCGACATCGAAGCCTTCGATGAACCTTTCGCCAAAACCAGTGCGTGTAGAGCCTTCTTTACCCCCCTTGGTGCTCTTCCGTGGGGAGGGGCTGTTGCGTTGCGCACCGCTCCCTCCTTATCAGCCGGCGCCCAAGTCTGGCTCATCTGTTGCGGACGATAATCTGTTATCGCGCATGTGCGTTGATATGTTTTCCCTCGCCCTTTGATCACGCCGTGCCTTTATAAAGGACTGCGGACCACGCCGTGGGCGCTTCTTTTTGTACACCTTTCGGCAAGCATGCCGCATTAAAAAGTACGTTATTCCTTCTCGCGGCGTCTTCTCCCGGCTTGGAGCCCAACTCGGCCAAAACGTAACAGTGTGCATCTGTGCGTGCGTCCGTGCTTCCATCCGTCCGCGCGTGCGTCGGTGGGTCCTTTCATGCGTGCGTCCGTCCGTGCGTGTGTCCATGCGTGCGTGCGTCCATGCATGAATCCGTCCGCGCATACGTCCGTTTTGCATGCGGCCGCCCACCCGCGCGCGCGTCCGTGCGTTCGTCCTTGCGTGAGTCTGGCCGTGCGTGCGTCCTTGCGTGTGTCCGTCCGCGCGTCCATGCGTGCGTGCGTTCGTCTGTTCTTGCGTGCATACGTGCGTTCGTCCGTCCGTGCGTGCGTGCCCGCGTGCGTCCATGCGTGCGTGCCTGCGTGCGTCCATGCGTGCGTTCGTCCGTCCGTCCTTGCGTCCATCCTTCAGTGCTTTCGTCCGTGCGTGCTTCCAGCCGTGTGTCAGTCCGTCCGTCTGTGCATGCGTCCGTGTGTGCGTGCGTCCGTGCCTCCGTCCGTGCGTAAGTGTACCCGTCCGTGCGTGCATCGGTGCGTGCGCCCATCCGTCCGCGCGTGCGTACACGCGTGCGTCGTTGGGTCCATTCGTGCGTGCGTCCGTCCGTGCGTGTGTCCATGCGTCCGTGCGTCCATGCATGAATCCGTCCGCGCATACGTCCGTTTTGCATGTGGCCGCCCGTCCGTGCGCGCGTCTGTGCGTGCATCCGAGCGTGTGTCCGTGCCTGCGTCCATGCGTGCGTGCATCTGTGCATGCGTCCGTGCGCGCGTCCGTCCGTCCGTCCGTCCGTCCATCCGTGCGTGCGTGCGTGCGTGCGTGCGCGCACCCTGCCGTGCGTGCATCTGTGCGTGCGTCCATTCGTGCGTGCTTGCGTCCGTCCGTCCGTCCGTGCGTGCGTCCATGCGTGAGTGCTTCCTTGCGTTCGTCCTTGCGCCCATCCGTGCGTGCGTCCGTCCGTCCGTCCGTGCGTGCGTGCGTGCGTGCGTCCTTCCGTCCGTCCATCCGTCCGTCCATGGACGGATGGACAGATGGATTTCATAAACATTTTCTATATTGTTTATAATTTCGTCAATGGAGCTTTACTTCACCATCAGCATTCACTTCGTGAAGTAGCGGCAATTTAATTTGCCTACACGCACACGCACGCGTACTAACACGATGAAGAAATGTAAGTCATGCTGTACATGAAATTCACTTCATGATTTTCATGTTACCACCTGTCATTCATAGTCGTCAGATATATCTCGTAGAAATTTTCGCACATATCCATTTAATGAAATGGCCCCGAGCGCGCCGAGACACTAGCGAGGCGAGCGAGCTGCACTATTTGTGTGGGGAAGCCCGTCGAGAGACATTCGTGTGGCGAAGCCCGCCGAGAGCGCGCGGCGGCGAGAGAAAACGAACGTGGACTTCTCCCCGTTCCAGAGACTTTAGTGCTGACGTTCTCTTCAAAACACTTAGTGGGTGCTTCACTTATTAACCGCAACAAAGGGCACACACATTTGTGCACACATTCTCTTACGTAGAGGGTTTATCAATTCTTTGAAAAAAAATGTCGCCCGCGTAGACGTTCTCTCACGCCACCGGACTTTTGACACACTCGTGATGGATTCCGTGCAATGACGTTGACTGCACAAGCTGAGAATGTCAGTGCAGTTTGGAGCGTGTGTGCGGTGAGTAAACTCGACGCGTACGAATGCAGAGGGAACAGAGGCGCAGGGTTTGCCCCAACAGTGCAGCAGCGCGCAACAGTCGCTTGAACTGTGGACGCGAAAGCACTGTTGTTGTAAAAGTGTTATTGAAGAGGACAGGAACCTTTACCTGTAACTACAGGTATATCGTATTTCTCTCTCTCTGTGTGTGTGTGTGTGTGTGCGTGTGCGTGCGTGCGTGTGTGCGGATGTCGCTATCGCGTTCAACTCCTAAAGGCGAAGCTTAAGGATCCAGCACTTTTTACATTTTTTCGCTTAGGTTTAAAGCCTTATATGCGTTGTTCGATTTGAAGATAGCGCGATTGTGCTAGACGTTTTTTTTGGCACAAGGTTGACTGACTATTGTTTCTTCCAGTGAAGCCACATCAAGAGCTGCTGGTGGATGACCAGCACACTGAACATGTTCCAGAGGACTGCACAATACCATGTAACAGGGCCAGAACAGCGTACCGTTATACGGACAAACAGTTCTAGAGGAAAGATTGCAGAAATCCCACGCACGAAGAATTAGTGTCAAATGCTTGAATTTACTGAATGTGTTGGGTTTTTTAAGCTGTAATTCAATATGTAATTGTTGGGTTTAACCATAGGTCGGCAAACTCACTCATGAGTCGACTCACTCAGACTCACTCAGACTCAGATTGAGGCGTGAGTCTGAGTCTGAGTGAGTCCGGCTGAATTATAATTAGGTGAGTCTGAGTCCGAGTGAGTCCGGCTGAGTTATATTTTGGTGAGTCTGAGTCCGAGTGAGTCCGCTTGAGGAAAATTTTGGTGAGTCTGAGTCCGAGTGAGTCACGTTGACGAAAATATTCATGAGTCTGAGTCCGAGTGAGTCCGTTTGAGGAAAAGTTTAGTGAGTCTGAGTCCGAGTGAGTCTGGATGACGAAAACACCGGTGAGTCTGAGTCCGAGTGAGTCTGCTTCAGCAAAATTTTGGTGAGTCTGAGTCCGAGTGAGTGCCAAGCAAAAAACGTTTATTGAGTGAGTCTGCGTGGGCTCCATTTATTTTGCCGACCTATGGTTACAAATATTTATAGCCTCCTTTGATGGCGTGCCTTGTAATCGTATAGACGTACCGTCTTGTAAAGCCCTAGAAATTATTTTTCAAATTATCAAGCTGTCCATGCCCTCATATACGAGGGCATGTAAGTGGGCTGTGCAGCATGTTCTGACACATGTACAACTCCAGGCACTTTTATTAAGCGACATCGTGATCCACATTGAGTTTGATCTACAATTATGTACCTAATCAACGGAGAATTAGTGCAATGTTCGAGCTTCATCATCCATGTGCATTCAAATACGACAAAGCAGCACGATTTGCGAGCATCGAGCGCCCCTTCGCTCTCTGTTGCATTGAACCGCTTGTGTCTTTAGATGTCGCTTCGGTTTTTTTCATGAATGAATGTGGCAATTGGGAAATTTTCGAGCTCCAAACAAGACATTCACAAGTACGAGAGAGACAGGACGGGCGCTTTTGAATGCCTTGTGAATGCATTGTACCGCGCTCAAAAATTTCCCAGTAGCTATGCACCATCACGCCGAATTTCAAGCTTTGTTAAAAATGCAGCGACGACACAGACCATCGGCTTTCGTTATGTCATTCGTTACCAATTAAACAGCGGCTGCGTTATTTAGTGACTAGATAAAGCTTGCCCCCGTGGTACCTCGAAAGTTGTAGCGACCGGATTTCAAGGAGGAAGGGGGTAGAGACGCACCATTCATGCCATACGCGACGCTTCATCACCTGCAAAAACAAATTTCTTCGGGTTGTAATGTGGTCAAAGAATTCTGTTACCTCTCGGCAATTCAAGGAGCGTTTAAACTTTAATGACCTCTTCGAATTCTAGAATCTCTTTGGGAGATATTGCTGCCATATTTTCCCAGCACGCCTGCAGTTCAGTCCTTCCCGACTCAAGCAAAACCCGTTTTTTTTTCGTATTTTTTCTTTTCTTTCCTATTCAAACACCTTTCCATTCATAGTCAGCGTTGACGCGCCGAAGCACTTTCGGTGGTCCCTCAGCCGTCATTGTGTTCGTCCGAGCCACACGGCAAAAAGCTTCACGGCACGGCCGTTTCCCAGGCTCGTTTCTCGTATCTTGCTTTCGAGCTCCTAATACCCCCCCCAAGGAATGCAAGGAAAGTACAAAACGAAGCAACGAGCTCGACACTCTAGGTTTGGGGCCTGCAACACAAATATCTCTATTCTTTCAAAAGTGAGCATTCGGCAGAAGTCTGTCTGGTTGGGATAACCAAAAACTGGAGAAAAGAGAAAACTCCAGCCAAAATTTATTTTAAGAAACCACGACGTTTCGAAGCATGATCGGCTTCTTGTTCAGGGGTGAGAAGGCCCGAGATGTGCAACGCCTTCTTGCCAGGCGTGATTGTTTGCTGTGAGTTGTCGCAAGCCCTGGCAGTAAAGGGAGGGCAGTGCCGCCGTGGTGTGGTTGATGTTTCCCGCTGTCTGCTCAATGTAGCAGGATTCGAGGAGGGGCCGCCGGCGAAGGTTCCTTTCTTTTTCCAAAATCACCGCGCCGTCGGGACTGGTATGGTGGTCAAACCGCTGGCAGTGCTCTGTCACTTCGGTCCATCCGCTGTTCAAGTGACGGAGGTCATTCTTGTGCTGCCGCATTCTTTCATGGAAGTTCTTGGTTTCCTCAATGTAGGAAGCGGGGCAGTCGGCGCACGTGATCCGGTACACGACGCCCTGCGCTTTTTCCGCAGACGCGCTGTCTTTGGGCCGAGGGATGAAACTGCCGATGGTGGTGGATGGCTTGTGGGTGTCACGTGTCCCCCGTCTTTTCTCTTACGGAGGGCTCTGCGAATAAACGCCTTTGTGTAGCCGCTGGTGTAGAGGTCACGAATTATTGTCTTCCGTTCTTCTATCCGCTGCTGTGGCGACGATTGGTGATTTTGGTTGGCGTTTTATATTTAAACTCGTGACGCAGTGGGCGGTTGGTTAGTTACACAATAAACGAAGGCACGTTTAGCTGCAGTAGGGCGATAGGAACTTTAAAATCGATTTTAAATACGTCCTAGGCTATATTATCTGTTGATATTTCGTAGATGATGCGCGTGTGTGTACACAAATCTATCCCACATGTTATCTAGCCTTCAAAATTTTGTTTCAGAACTTCGATGGGAAAGATAGTGGGGGGGGGGGGGGGGGGATATGCGCTGGTATGAAGATAAGGAGCGGTCTCATAAATATATGAGACTCAAGCACTGCTCTACATCCCTTAACCCCCTCCCTGCATCTTTCGAGAATGTAGGCTTTGAAGCAGGAAAGAAAAAAAAAGCGCATGTCTTGCCTTCATGTCACTCATTTTGTATTCGTTGTAGCACTGGCTTTCGATCATAAGTCGCTGAGCAGTGTCCCCTCACGGGAGACAAATTAGCGCATTTCTCATATGTTTCATGAATCACTAGATGTCATTATGAACCCACACCAATTGCCCATCAGTCTGTCATTCTGCAAAGAAAAACAGTACGTTATGGCAACCTCCGCTGCCCCATTTACCCGCTGAAAATAGACTCCTCAATTATTTATTTAATAAAACCCTGAAGGCCCGAAGGAATTACAGAGTGCAGCTGGGCATTTGAGAATGCGTAAGAGAGTAGCAGTTACATCGAAGTAAAAACAATACAAATAATAAGTTATTAAGGAGAGATATAATAGCGACGCAGTGAGAATAAAAAGAAATAAAGTTGCAAATAGCGCAGGGTTAGGTATGTGAATTTATTGCGTCTGGTTTGTAGTAAACCCTCTAGTTGTCAGTTCAGGGCCTTGTCCAGTGACTTTTTTCTTAAAAATGAATATTCCTGTCCTTTCTGGGGACTAGTACGATCACTGTGAAGCGGCGCCCGCGTCCCCACCTTTCAATACGGCATTCTTGCAATCGGCTTGACTGTCAGCAATTGGGGTTTTGGAAAGCAGAAAATTGCCACCTCGTTTTGCATGGTCTGTACCAGACCATGCAAAAAGCTTCGACCATACCTTTGAACACACTGGCCGGCTCTCATCGGCGCGCCTATGCACGTTTCTTTTTGCCTTGTGTCAGTATCCAGCGTGGTACTGACACGACTCTTTACCATTATCCGCGAGATAGAGTAGCAACTAACAGTTACAACTGGTTCTTAGCCGGCTCCGAAAAATATCTTGCTAGAAACAAACGCAGTCACAACCCGTGTACTTAGATTAAGATGTACGTTGAAGAACCCTGGGTGGTCGAAATATCTAGAGCCCTCCACTACGGCGTCTCTGACAACCACATCTTGGCTTTGCGACGTAAAGTACGAACCTATATTATCCGCAATCACTTTGCGAAAGCATGACATCGACTAAAATCGAACTTACCATTTCTATAATTCGAAACACTAGTAGAATTATTATTGTCGTTTAACGTCCGAGAGCCATGATGCGATTATGAGGGGCGCCGTAGTCGACGGCTACGGAAATATTGGCTACCTGGGGTTCATTACGTGCGCCAAAATATAAGCACACATGGCTCAAGCGTTTCGGCATCCATCGAAAATGCGGCCGGGATTCGATGCCGTGATCTTCGGGTCAGCAGTCAAGCACCACAACCACAAGACTATCGCGATAGGTGTTTTCGAAACTTTAGAGAGGCAGAACCATGCAACCTATAAAGCCATGTTTCCAAAATTTTTCAAGGGTGGTGAGCTCGATTCTGCAAAAGATGGCCGCCTCATATTGTTTTCTTTTTCGCGTTGTCAATGAGCAGTAAATCGACTGCAAGACCATTGGCAGTTTCATGAACGTGTTTAGAAAAGCGCCATAACGTAATGTCAAGCGTTCTTCGTTCCCAAGTAGCGTGATTAGGCCTTCGAACGGCAAAGCGTAAGAAAGGACTTCATTTATAGGCTAATTGGGTCTGTCAATAACGCACGTACGCGCTCGCCCATTGAAAACAAATGGAGCGTGCGCATAGCGCATTTCAAAGGTAACAGGAATGAAAACCTAATGTTCCTCGAAGGTCGGTATACCCAATCTTATATTTAGAGAAAACATTCTCAATATTGCAAAAATCGCGTGTAATGTTGAATTTCTCTTTACGATAGACATTGCGATGCACGGGAAATAACTTCTTTTTGTATGTTGAAAGCTATCATACATATATTTTGAAGGTTTCCTGGCACTTTACAAGTGTTATTCTACATAAGCTATTTTATGGCGCTCCTTCGACATTTATTGGATGAGCCGGGTCAAATCGAATATTGCTAATTTTTAGTCCGAGTACGTCTGGTTGAGAAAAAGTTAGGCGAGTCTGTGAGTCCGCGAGTGAGTCCGCTTCAGGAGAATTTTGGTGAGTCTGAGTCCGAGTGAGTCCGGCTGACAAATATTTTGGCGAGTGAGTCCGGCTGAGTTATATTTTCGTTATATTTTCGTGTGTCTGAGTCTGAGTGAGTCGGGCTGAGTAATATTTTCGTGAGTCTGAGTCCGAGTGAGTCCGGCTGAGTTATATTTTGGTGAGTCTGAGTCCGAGTGAGTCCGCTTGAGGAAAATTTTGGTGAGGCTGAGTCCGAGTGAGTCAGGTTGACGAAAATATTCATGAGCCTGAGTCCGAGTGAGCCCGTTTGATGAAAAGTTTAGTGAGTCTGAGTCCGAGTGAGTCTGGTTGAAGAGAAATTTCGTGAGTCTGAGTCCGAGTGAGTCTGCTTCAGCAAAATTTTGGTGAGTCTGAGTCCGAGTGAGTCCTAAGCGAAAAATATATTTATTGAGTGAGTCTGAGTGAGCTCCATTTATTTTGCCGACCTATGGGTTTAACATCCCTAAACCGAGCTTTAATTGAATTAAAACACGCCCAAAATATTCATATTCTTAACGAAATGTTTCAAAACACGTCCAAATAATTATTAAAATAAGAATGCCAAAAGCACCGATTTATTTATGTTTTTTCTCTAAAAATGTTACCACCACTGCGCAGGCCGCGCCACAATGTTTGGGAATCTTCTCAATTGTTTTAGACTATTTTGAGCAGAACATGCACAACCCAAATAGTGGAAGCTTATTCGGAAGCCAACGTGAGCCCCAAGTGTAACGCTAGAATTTTCGATCATTCATGTATAAAGGACGGCACGTTGCGCCGACGATGAGATTGCCGAAGGCCGACGGCTGTGCTCGTTAGTGTCAGTGTGCAGCGTGCATTGTTTGTACTTTGCGTTTTCATTTTCTGGGCAAAACTTCGCGTAAAGCAAAAACTGCAGCCTTCTTCATCCGTCACAACGACGTGAAATCGTGGTAGAGGTGCTGGTCCGTTCATGCACCGGACGCTCCCGTCAAGCCGTGATAGTACCACAAGCCGTGAAGAAAACACCAACGCCATTGCGGGTTAACGAAGAACACAGGAACCAATAAATACAACCAGAATACGGGTTTTTATCCAACAGGACCAGGAAAGCCCCGGTCATCTCCAGCACAGCAGTGATGGCTGATGCTGTGCTGGTCATGAGCGACGATCGATACATCGACGCTACTACAGCAACCGAAGAAGCAACCAACCATCTGTGGATCACCAGATACTGGTTCGCCAGATCACCAGATACTGTGACGGGGTTGGCCAGTTTGACAGCTGGGACAGCAAAGTAAAATTGCATCACGTTTATTTTCACTTGATGATTATGCCAGGACCTCGTTTGAGAATTTAAAGGCCTCAGTGACGGGCTGGGAGCACTTTAGTGCCGCGTTCTTTGGCACCTTCACGAGCGTCACCCATAGCGAAAGGGCCGAAACCCCACTGTGGACCCGTGTTCAGCTCCACAAAAACAATATCATCATGTATAACGAAGAAATGACCCGTTGGTTCCGCCATGCTGACCACGTTGTGTGTGAGAAAATCAACGCTTGATTCTTCATGCGTGAATCAATAAGTGCTTTTCCGGTCTTGTACGCAATCCGTCAAACATGGTCACAGAACTTGTTTCGGAGGCCACAACGACCGGAAAGGCACTAGGAATGCGTACCAGGCAATATCATCGGCGCATGCCCAGGTCTACAATTGGCGACTGCGAAGTGCGCGGCGCTTGCATTTACGCGCAAAGCGATGCATCGTTACCAAATTACGATTCATGGCGCTTTCTTACAATATGTAACGCATCACCTATTCCTAGGAGTGATGATTGACAGAAACTTGTCCTGATCAAAGCATGTGTTGATGCTAAGGTCGAAATTAAGCAGCTTTATACTCATGCTCAGATATATAGTAGGCACGAAATGGGGCCCCTCAGAAAGGTCATTGCTCCAACTGTATGATGCACTTTTCGTAGGCCACCTGCGATACAGCTTCCCTATTATGACCAGTCTGCGCCCCTCCTGCCTGCGCACATTGCAAAGCTTGGAAGCTCAGGCATTGAGAACATGTTTGAGCTGCCGAGCTATACTTCAACGATGGGAGTTGTTGCGGAAGCACGCTTAACTCCCATACGTAGTTATCTCTCATGCGAACCTTTAAGTTCACTTCAGTTCAGTTCAGTTTATTTTCCCTAAAGGCCCCGTTTATAGGGGTGTTACATAAGGGGTGGGGTAAATCATGCAATAGGAGATTCAAAATAAAAACCAATGGAACTTTGATAAAAGACTAAAAAATGTTGATACACTGTGCAAACGAAAACACGCATAAGTAAGGAGTTCAAAAAAGGTTCATTAAATTAGGTAACAATAGAAAAAACAACTGCATGTGGTAATTAAACGTAGTAGTTACTGAAAATCTTGCACAAAAATAACACTGTTCAAATAAATACAACACTAAGAAACAATAAACACTGTAGAAATAAATACAGGCATAAAGTGATGACTTCGTACAATCAATGGCAATTAATTCGGCAAATCAGAAGGAGCAGCATTGAACATATGGTGATTACTTGTTAATACAACATGACGGGGAAGGGCATTCCAATCTGACGCTGTTCGAGAGAAAAATGAAGCATAGAAGGTAGTTGTGTGTGAGCGTAGGTAGTTGTGTGTAAGGATATATCTACGGCTGCCGACCCGTCATGATCGTCATCCTGAATCGACGATCCACACCCACTGACCGGGCAGCACTACTGCAGAATCAATCTGACGCCATGAGAGCATTATTCCCTCAGGCTTTGCTCCGGTGAGAGTTGCAGAAGTACCAGCATGGCCTTTATAAAGACGTGAAGCGCACCTATGTATTCCCAGAGTGGGTGAAAATCTCGTATGCCCTCATGTGGCCTGAAACAGCGTTATCGTATATATCAACAAAAAAAAATGTGGTTGATCCCTCTGATATAGGAATCGGTATAACACACGAAAGTGAAACGTGTCTTCACAGAAGTAGTTCAATGTTCATTGCACAATGATATTTATTATTGTCTAATGGTGTTCAGTGACTACAGCACCCTTAGATGTTGATGCACCCATGTTTACAACTGGTGGCACATCTCCACCTCGACAACCAACGACTCACGACTGGGATACACTTTCCGGAGACACTACATGGCACGCACCGGAGCATCGCGCAAATCACACTTTAACCACAGGCGTTCGCAAACCGTGGAAGCGAAACCGAGTGGGTTTTCACTTAATCGTTTTTCAACTGACGGTCCGTTGCAGCGAAGGAGCGTGATTTGCGGGTCGGTGACCACCCTGTGGATGTGCTTGGCATGCTGCGTCGTGTCGGCGAGCAGCGCGTCCTGCTGATAGGTCGCTTCGGCGAAGACACGATCACTTCGGTCCTGCATCGGCGTCTGTACGACAGCCAGTTGGGTCGCGATGCGCTCAACTTCACAAACGCGAAAGACAGAGTTCTCAGCTTGAGCCGTGAACGCGCGAAGGCCTCCCGCTCCCCCCTGGCGTGTCCATCGCTGCACCAAACCAACGCCTACCAAACTGACTTGCGCGACATTCGCCCGTCGACGCCGTTGTCTTTCGGCGGCGCTTAATGCAGCAGTTCTCGTAGTCGGTACCATCGCACTCGTATGAGTAGACGGCGGAGATACACCATTGTTGCATACGGAAGCTGCACTACGCTGCACACGATAGCACAACGCGAAAGACGAAGCACGTAACTGCGTCGTCACCGAGTCAAATCAGCGCGTAGAGCGCGTCGCAATTCGAGCTTCCGTTTGTGGCCTGCGAAATTAGCTCCAGAAACCTTGTCGGAGCTGATTGCGGAGGCAACGCTACACTTTGTTTCAAGTAGGGCCAACGCCACCTAGGCGGCGTTGGTAGGCCGCTCTGATGCCAGCGTCCGTTCGAATGCTGGCATCGAGGCGTCGTAGTGCTGAGGCTACCGCAGCGTTCTCTGTCGGTGTTAGTTGGTGTCATAATGCAGTACTTCTCTTCTCCGCGCTTAGGCGGCAGCACCGTCCCAACAAACGAAGAGCGCCGGTACAGAGCGAAGGAGTGTGAGATATATAAGGCGCGTCTGAAGCGCTCTTCGCAAATGCGCTTATGGCTCAGTCGGTTAAACGCCCGCTTTCTATCGCAGCGGATCGAGAGGTCATGGGTTCGATTCCCGGGTCTTCCAATTTCGCGTAACTTTTTCTTCTGGTTTCTTTCTTTGTATTGTGTTCATGTATCTTTTAACAACGTCACATCCGTGACGGAAATACGTCAGTGAAGTCTTGGTGAACCCCGGCATAAAACACTTTCGTGTTAATATCCCTCTACCATACATATCTTTACAGACAGGTCTCTGTTACCCACTGCTTCAACAGCGGTTATCGTCATACCAAGTTTGAAGACCAGCGAACGCTTCCGTCTAGACCACAAACAACATCGACGGCGGCAGAAATTGTGGCCATCCGCGAGGTAATTCGTAATATATCGACGCAGCCTCCTCACAAATGGACTATATTTTGTGACTCTAAACAAGTGTTTTAGGTCATAGATTCGGCTCAAAAACGTGTGCCATATTATCTTCTTGCTCAAGAAGTGGCCGAACCACATGATGTAGCCCTGAAAACTGGCCATCGTATAAGTTATCAGTGGATTCAAGAACACTGCGGCCTACATGGAAACGAGCAAGTCGATGCGGAGGGAAACATGGCTCACGATAACGCCACATTATTGTCCATTCCGTCCCCACTCCCCCCCTGGATTCTAATACCGTGGTGTATATACACTCCTG
>JALIZH010008351.1:0-102283 GCA_030522465.1 Rhipicephalus appendiculatus | reverse complement strand
GACGTGGCTCTGTGGTGGAGCACTCGAACTCCCACGTTGAATACTCCAATACCCGCTGCATAAACCCCGAAAAGTGACCGGCGGCTTTATCACGAGTCATGCATAGAGTCATCATGACGTAACAGGTCACCAAAATCTGTGGCGTTATAGAGACGTGACGTACGCGACGTAGCATGACGACGTCATCACATGACGTCGTCGCTTCGTCAAAGGTAGGCTGATCCCGGAGGCAGTGCGGAAAAGCACGTGACGTGCAGAAAGCTTGAAGTGCCACTGATCTCAGAGTCAGTGCGAAATCGTGTTTGGTGCAGGAAGCTTCCGAGGGAGGACTCAATGCCATCAAGTGGGAAGAAAACGAAGAAGAAGGTGGATGTTGCCTTCGAGACGCCTTAACTCTGGTGTACCGGGTGTCCCGCCGCAGAGTGATAAAATATTATCTGGGTTTTACGTCCCAAAACCACGATATGATTATGAGAGGACACCGTAGTGGAGGGCTCCAGAAATTTCGACCAACGTGCACTGACATCGCACAGTACGCGGGCCTCTACCATTTCGCCTCCATCGAAATGCGACCGCCGCGGCCGGGTCGAACCTGCGACCTTCGGGTCAGCAGCCGAGCACCATTACCCCTGCTCTACCCCGGCGCACTATCCCGCCGCGGAGCAGAGGGCGCGAACCAAGAAGACACGGAGGCCGAACTGTCCTATTCAACGAGCATAATCAAACTGCCTTTAATGAAAAATAATAAACCTATACGCAGTTGCCAACATAGCAGGCCATTCACACATGTGTCAGCTCACAACAGGAATAGTCTGCTTCTAGCCATAAGGATCCGTGTGAGTTTTACAGCGGTCTTGAAATGATAACGCGAGAAGCTTGTGGGAAAAGTGCGCTGCGAAATGACACCTGCCTATCTATCTCTCGGTTGCTGCTCCCAAAGCAATGTTTATTCAATATCGTCTCGCCAAGGGCCTTCCTGATCTCTGTGTGACTTCGGCTACGGTCAAAGTTTGTAGCAGCTGATTAAGGTTGTTGATATCACCTCACTTATGTGCATGACACGAAGAGTCGTAATTCCGCTCTCGGAAGAGCGGAATCAAGCGTCGACAAACGGGTGCCTGAGTCACGTGACGAGCCTTCTTGCCAGGTTCTTGCCTTGACGTTGGACCGCGCCACAATTCTGCCACATCGGACGAGTCGCGTCGCGACCTCCCCTTTGGAAGGCTACACTTTCTACGTATGCTACGTTAAAAAAAAAAAAGAAAAAAAAAGGTGTACGGATGCATACATTTTCGACGCCACAACGAGTGCGTTTGTCACGAGAAAGCGGGCAGCGTATACTGTTGTTCTGTTCTGCCGGACTTTTTCGAGAGTTGACGATGACGACTTCCGGCAGAGTCGAGAGAAAGAATACGACGGTCAAAAAAAAAGATTTAAAAGAAAAAAAAAAACTGGGATGCGCGTAAAAATGAAGGGGGAGGAGGAAAGACAGTCGGGCTTTGACAGCCCACTTGCGAGACCCCATGCGTTCACCTGGCGCAGTCCGCGACTCTATACACCTACAATTAATCGCATTGAAACGGCCTCCGGTCATCAAGCACCGGGACAAACCCACGCCCACCACAGCTGATGCGTCGCAGTCAGCCGTCATCAGCGCCGTTCGGACGCGTGGCACCCCTTGACGCCAGTGGAGTGGGTGAGTGCGAAAAAGCGTTATGGTGGATGCCGTCGGAGAAGAAGCGATAGGAAAAAAATGAAACGCAAAAGTAAACAACACGTCCCGGCTGCGTCCCATTCTTCTTTCTCAGATTTCCACCGTGTGTCTCTCTTCGGGCCCGCACATCTGCTGTTGGCTGTCCAGGCGCCAGCGCGCGCGACGTGGCTGCCGAAATGGGTGAGAAGGGTTAGCGTCGGCGAGCGGTTTTCACAGAGGTGGAACCGATGGAGCGGGGAGAGAGCGCGCAAAGAAGCGGCGACCTGTTTTGAGAGTTTTTTGCCGAATGGGCGCCCAGTGCTATATAGAGGAGGCCCAACCCAGTTAGCCTAGACTCGCGAAGCAAGGTTGCCCAGGGGGACCACGAAACCGCCCAGCCTTTTAGATACAGACCGAACGTCCAACCGAGACGACCATGACGCAGCGCCCGGCGACCCCGCTCTGCTTTCTGTTGCTCGCTGCCACGGCCGCTGCGATCGGTGAGTGCTTGAGCGCCTGTGTAAGGAGACAACGCCTCGTTCACGACGCCCTACGCGTGACTTAATCGACGATTGTATCAGCTGCTTCCTTAATAGAACATTCCCATACTCATATCCAATAATCTCAATGAATCGTACGTGTTCTCGTATGACCATCACCACTCATTACGAGCGAATTTACCAACTCTTTGTCCAAGTGTCTTTGGATTTGCCAACTTTGTCCAGTCGCGGTGACATTCACCATTTTTAGTGTACACTTCCGCCATGGTTCGTTTCATTGATGCCATGATGATGTTGACCCACTGGTGCTAACTTACAGGGAGTTAGGAGGCTTACTAGATCCCATCGTGAACTTCGGTTACAGTTAGATCCATGGACCGCCTAACCGATGGACACTGGTAGTATTTAAGCACGAAGCATAAGTGTTAGTTTACGTGCGACGTGCCCCTTGTGCTGTGTTGTCAACCATGTTACGCCAATTGGCTACGTCCCGAAAAAAAAAAAGTTATGCTCTGGAAAGTAATAAGGGGGGGTCGTCCATGGTTAGCCTTTCACGGGAATGATATTCTAAATAAGGTAATATTGGAGGAGATGTAGAACAAATTGAACTGTCCTTCGTACCACACCGCTACAAAAAAGAGAGTTTCACTGCCCAGAGACCAACAAACTTTTTCTTTTTTTTTCCTTGACTGACGTTCGCAAGCGCCGTTCTCTTGTTGCCTCAAGTTATCCTTCACTAATGAAGGAAGTAATTAAAGCCTACATTTCCGGCGTCATCTCTTGCGTAATACTATCAAGAGAATCTTTTGTAAAACTTAACTAATGGCTTGGTTAGGCTGTAGTTTGAACATGAAACTTAATTTTATATGCCAGTCTCCTTTTCTATGCGGAGATCATGAGATATTGAATGTAGATCGCATCGATTATGACGGGTGGCGGTAAGTGCATGGCAGTTGTGTAAGGCCTCACAGATCACAGATCACAGAAGCTGCAACTTGCTGTTGTAACTGTCAAATGCTGCGACGATCTATAAGGAGATGAGGTTTTGGACTTATTGAATGGCTGCAACGGCGGCAGTATCTATAATAGCGGAATACAAAGCGGTTGCGCAACAAGAACTTGACGTGGAAAAAAGTTTGCTATTACCCTTTTCACGCTTTTAATGTGCCCTTACAGGTAGATTGTTGAACGGGAACTGGGTACGATTGTACTAATAAACAAATATAAGTAATTGGAATAATAAGATAAAGTGCTGGTAAGTCTAAAGGAACTTCTCCTGCTCCTATCCAGTAACGGATAATCAACAGACACAAGCGCGGCTATTTATTTGATATTCTGTATATAGATACCTTCGTATGCCAGAGTTGTCCCCCCACGGTGGTGTAGCGGTTACGGCGCTCTGCTGCTGACCCGAAGGTCACGGTTCGATCCCGGCCGCGGCGGTCCCATTTCGATGGAAGCGAAACGCTGGAGGCCCGTGTATACTGTGCGATGTCAGTGCACGTTAAATAACAGCAGATTGTCGAAATTTCCGGAGCCTTCCACTAAAGCGTACCGTATAATCATATCGTGGTTCTGGCACGGAAAACTTCAGATATTATGATTATCGTTAACAGCAGAGTTACAATGTTATATATGAAACACACACACATAGACATCATTGTTGTCCGCTCAGTCTGCGCGAAAAGTTGTTTAGATCTACAGCGCAAAAAATTCTAGCAAAATAAGTGTATTAAACAATAAACAAACAAACAAACAAACAAACAAACAAACAAATTTATGAATAAGGAGAAATTGACATACGTACAATATACGTCCTCCTCTTTCAGTACAGACGTTCCGCATTATATAACCACTATTTCTCGGTGGTCCAAATAAAAGTAGTTGGGCTGGTTCAGACGCAAAACAAAGCGAAAAAAAAAAAACCCATCGAAAATCTCAAACGTTCTGTTTTTCCACTCTTTTCATTTTCGTTGCATCGCGTAAAAAAGCATTGGCTCGGCGAACCGAGTTTACGACGACTTTCGCGTCTTATCTCCCCCCCCGCACTGCACTCTTCGCCACACAGCGTTCATCCCGCAACACCCCACACCCGTTCGGTCGGCATAATGGCCGGGATTGTCGCGTGTGAGGCCCACCCCGGCGAAACCAGTCTCGCTGGTGTAGCTCGCGTCCGCTGATAAGTCGGAGCACTACTGCTGTAGTAGCTATAGGATGCTCCGTGCGCCTACTGTTGTTCATCGTACGACCAGTTTATCCTCGACTCAACCCCTTCGCTCAATGTGCATCTTCAGTATTATTTCTTGCTACTCGCCCCAATGGCCTTATCTTACTTTCCTTCCAAACCCAATTTTTGCCGTATCCTTTGGAGCAAGGAGTTCTTGCTTCTGTTACCCGCTATAGGACGGTATTTGCAATCTCTTGTATATTGCATCGTGCATTCCGGATTTAATTAAATACAGATGTACACGCAGGTTTTCTTAATGGTGTAAAGATGCGGTTCTGGCACGCAATGTTCCTTGGGGTGTGACAGTGCGATTATGAAGTAAAACAAACAAAGAGGAGAGAGAGAGATAGAGTTCTTGGAAGTGCAGATGACAACATCCTATCTCATGATTAGCAGAATCCCTTGCAACACAACCCTCAGTGCCCTTTCTTAGTAGCGTACATTTGTAAAGGCCAGCTGTCCTTAGTTTCCGTGATTGAGTTAGTTGCTATGAGCTTTGTTCGTGCAGCTTGATACGATTGCTCCGAGCAGCCAGCGACGCATTACGTAACCCCTAACTTCATATCGTAACAGGAGACTGGTAGAACAAATAAAAAAGAAAAAAAGACGACGAGGGTGCATTTGCGTCGGCGAACAGCATATCGTTCATTGTACGTTTATTTTCTTGGCCTTCAGAGATCACAATCTATAGACTATTTTACGGGCGGATTTGAGTGCCGCCATATGGGGCTGTTAACCCTTGTGTTTGTAACTTTAACAGGTAAACGAAGAGTGTTACGGTAGACGCATACGCATGAAAACGGTTGGGTTGGTGCCGACAATATTTCATGTCCTTATTAATTCACGTCGCGTTATACAGAAACAAGAAAACATCGACTTGAAAGCCCAAGATGGCGGCGCCCAGATGCCTTACGGAAAATAGTCTATACTTAGCAGCGTTGCACCCTCTTCATTTCTGTATATGAAACAGGAGTGGTTGTATCAGTGATATCAAAGGAAAAAAATAGATCACTTATTTTGGAAGCTGTGTATATCTCTTTTGTTTATATCGTGAGGTTACCGCTGGCAGCACTTTCAATTATAGCTGAAGCACGGTTACGGTATAGAAGTAGGGTAACAAATATTACCTTCGTGTTAACAATGTTACGTAAATGTCTCTGGTTGTATGCACGCATTTTTTTTGAAAAAGATTGATGCGTAGCAACTGCGGACACATTGGCACGGACACATTGGTTATACAAGTACCCGAAGCACTAATGTCAGTAACCCTGAAAAATAAAGCGCCATACAAGTGTGTGTGAAATATCTGCACGAAGTTACCCATTACAGCTGTAATTCGAGGAAAGCTTAAGCGGAATAATTAATATCAGGTCTGCGGAAGCTCACATAAACTGGGAAATTCTCATTAGCGCTCTTACGTTTCTAAATTACGAGGAAATTTGTACGTATTAATGAGAAAGGTACTTCCCAGTTTAAATATTCGTCCTAGTCACTGGGTCTAACCCGGCACCAGCGCCTTTCAGGAGAGCTAGAAGTATTCGTCTACTGGAAAGCTTTCTTGCAGAGAAATCCTAGCTTTGAGCTACAGACGGGTAGGTGACAGTATTACCCTTTCGAACAAGTGTACACGTGTTCAGCTGAACAGAAAGAAGGGGCAGAAGGTCGCAACAAACATGGGAAGCTCTTGCCTACCGTTGCTGAAATAGGTATTTAAATATGTACACAATGAGCAAAGAGAAATTAATCTCTTAGGCTGTATTTTTTCAATGTACACTCACCGGAAGCGATTGCGCAGACGAAAACACAATATGGCTTGCATATTTTGGACGGAAATTATGCATAATATAGTAAGGATAAGTATGCCGAAGGCTATAGCCGTCAGTAGCGAACAGAGCCGAAGACTATAGCCTATAGACTATAGACTATAGCAAAATGTGTGGCTCGCAAAACACCACAGTGATGAAGTTTCAGTACACAAGCTAATTAATATTGTCGAGGCTCTAAACGTGGGGCGGGTGAGAAAATAGCGTTTTTAAATTTCAGAAACGAAGTCCCACTTCGTGCGTCTTTGGTCAGATCATGTCAGGTACCCTGGCCCAGAACACAGTGATGATACCGACATTGTGCGTGTACAACTGGAGTTTCATCTCTACAGCTCCTCTGAGTGGGCCGTACGTTGGTGAATTGTCCTTAATTATTTGTCGCAGTTGAATTGATTTTGAATCGTAGTGCTAGTAACTAGACTTCCAGAAATAGGGCCGATTTCTGTGGTAAGCAGTGTGCTACGAATAAAAAAATATAGAAAGGTTGTTCACACGCAGCAAAGCGCCATACATGGCGCTTTGCTGCGTGTGAACAACCTTTTTTTTTTCTTTTCTTTTTTTTTTTTTTTGCGCGTTGCAGGCGTTTCAAAATACTGGAAGAAACTATGCGCAATAAAGGTTCAACGCGGTAATTTTGCATGTGCATAACAGATTAAAGAGTCGATTTTCTGTTTGCAACGCCCAAGTCTGTTTTGTTCCTTCGGGGGGCTATAAACATACCCCAGATGCCGCACAGCTATTCGGCACCGCTGCTTTTTATCTGAGTGATTAGGAGCCCAGATATTACCATCAAATGACACGTAAGGGACCATATACAGTAAAACAGTAAAAGCTCGTTAATTCGGATTTCACGGGACCGGTATAACTGTGCGAATAAACCAAATGCCGAACTATTGAAAGTACCATGAGAACAATAAACAAGTGTCTGTTACATCAATGCTCTTTCATTTTCTGGAGGAATATGTAAATCCAGTAATTACTTTCGCATAAAAGCCACGCACAAGCCCCAATTTTCGTCATTCGCGAATTCGTTCACAATGTCCCCCGTGTCTTAACACGAGACGTGCTCTGAACGCATACCTTACTACGGACCAACGACGCGAGCGTGTATGGCGACCACACCTTTCTGAAATACCGCGGCCGTTTCGGTTGTCCGCGAACACCGCTTTTGTTCCCGTCGCGGCGTCGAACACTTGCGGCGCTTCGCGCTCGGCGCGATCTTAGGATCAACCGGATTGTGGGCAAATACGACCGTGTTAACGAAAGTTTGACGGCATTAAACAATGCATACGCTGGCTGAGATCAGGAAACACTTTCGAATTATCCGATTTTCTGAATTAAAGAGTGTCGAATTAAGGAACGAGCTTTCACTGTATTCACAGTTGCCTCTTGGCCCGGAAGTCAAATGACTGCGCTGGCTTATCTTCTACATATTACAGTGGAGTCACGAAGCGTAGCGGCGTTATGCGGGATAATGTATCAGGATACCGATAACGCATGAAACATCTCAGTTTTTCTGAATTCGTTTCACACCCACAGGAATAACCCGCACAACATTTTGAAGAATAATTCATGCTGAAATACGGTGGTGCACATCAAATGCAATTAATATAGAACCATTCGTCAAATAGAACTGGATTCTAGAACTTCTTCTTAAAAAATTTCGTCTCACTGAATAAAAAAAATAATAATAACAGCTCAAGCTGTCGACTTTGCGTTTATCAATCGCAACAAAATATATAGATTTAAGTGCCTGCCCGCGAACGAAAGATATGGTGAGCCGCAAGGATCACCGGAGAGATGTACATATACCAAATACCAGCTCTATATCATTCGCCTTGTTAACTATGCAAGCAGGTGAGAAGTTTCGCAGTAGATTAAGAAAATATAACCGAGGAGACGAACATAACGGTTACTCTAGGCTTTACTTCGACTAGGGACTAGGGTTGTGCGAATAGTGAAATTTAGAACCGGATCGAATATGAATAGAGTACTATTTGTATATTTTTCGAATAATAATGCAGCCGTTTTCAAGGCTCCGTGGATTCTAGAACTATTTCTTTCGAACCAATGTTCACAAACATTAACAAGGTAACATTACTGTTACATTTAACCGACAAAGGAGACCACAGTTATCCAAACTAAGGTAAGCTCGCTTACAATAGTGACTAGAGCCTTCGAGGTATTTGTTTAACTGTAGGATGAATGTAGCGCTTACGTCAGTATTCTAGGCGGTACTTTGACAGCAGCTTTTAAGTAACACTAAGACCTAAAAGTTAAATAATATTTTATTAATGAACATCATTAATCTCACGATAGTGATAGTGGATTGAGGACATTCGAATCGGCAACAATTGAGTTTGAAGCAAAAAGTCCTACATCCTGTGATGAGTAATGTTTCGATAGTCCAGTGAAAGCTAGAACTGCATGCATTTCCGTAATACACCAATTAAAACAAGAAAAATGATCCTTCGGTCTTTCAGCGGGTTGTTCCTTTGGGGCTTTCCCGTCGGTGCTTACCATTCGAAAACTATTCGAAAAATATTCGGTAGTTCGAATATGCGCAATTCGATTCGAGTATAGAATCCAATAGAACGCTATTCGATTCGTTGTTCGAAATTTTCGAATATTCGCACACCCTTACTAGCGACAGATCGCTCACCTTTCGTTGTGCTCACTTTTACAAGGAGACCTCGCAGTTATCTGAGTGTGAAGTTTGCGCCTGTGTATACATGTAGACTTGTCGCCATTGTTTGGTTCGTGTCCACTTCGTAACGCGTTCCCTCTCTACCTTCTCATGTCTCCCAGTAACTGTAGCGCAGTATTTTAATCATGCAAAGCCAACTAGCCCAATACCTCACTCTGCTGACGTTGGTTTCACGCGTTTTATTCTTCCTCACCATCATGACACCTAACTCGCCCATGCAGAAATTTTTATTGGAGTGAGATATTCTTCGTGGCCGTCAAAGCGCACTACGTGAACGCTCGTCCTCTGTTAATGAAGGCTTCAAATCTAGCCGTCTTCCAATTAATTAAGAATAAGTTCCGATATTTCTTCAAGCTTTGTGGGCGCCAGTAACCAGATTCACATTTTTAGTAGAGGTGCTGGGTGCGTAAGCGGCCACACCTTGTGGGCAGGGTGGGCACTGAGCTCAGTACCAGGGGCGGACACTTCCAGCCATGAGCTTCCGTGGTCTGACTAGGGATGTGGGTTGCCAGGTGGTCGTGTGTTTTTGTGGACACGACATTGCTACGCATGCTTCTGCGTCAATTTTCAACACAATGAATTACCGGAAATAGCAATTACAAAAAAAAAAAGAGAGAAAAATCTGTTGTTGTGTTGCATCTACAAAGAAACGAGCCCGAAGGCCAAGTTTTTGTGAAAACTTACCTCGTTCTTTTTATCCCATGATCAAGCAGCATGAAGTGCTGGCATCAAGTTTCCAGAAGAAAGACATGATTAATCCAAAACTACATAATCCTCTCAAATTATGTGAAGTAAACTTTCAGCGAGCGACAATTTTTCCACTGTCAAGGAGTCGGCATTGACCTAGACTCTGGCAAAGTTGCTTGTGCCGCACTCGCTTTCACTGAAGAATCTCTGGTTGTGTTTTACTTTCGCCTTTAAGCGACATCCCCATAGGACACACTTCTATTTTAAAGCCAGACAATAGCACGACGCTGCACCAGACGCGCGCATGGAGATATTGGGGGCGAACGCGTGGTCGCCTGTGTCCTTCGCGGAACTGCCGGATGGTCTGGCCCAGCGATGAGAGAAAAAAGGAGCGCCTGCGAGGAAAAACGGCCAAGGACTCGAGAAGCATTCAGCGCGTCTCGCGGAAAGTCGCCGGGCAGTGAAATGGAATTCGCGCACTCGGTCAAGCGTCGTCGTCGCGTCGATTGTCCGTGATCTTCGCGCGCGTGGGAGGAAGAACATAAGCCCCCTTTTTGCAAATGACCACCAGCTGGAGAGTGTAGAGGAATAAGAGCCGTGTAGGTGAGGATATACGTGCGCGTCCCCCCTGCTCTGCAGAGCTATCGCATTGAAAATGAGTCCTCTTAGCCATAATCGCTCCGCAGGTAGTGCTTTAATGAAGGAACTGAAATTGTGTTGCTGCAGGAAGCTAATTCGATGCCTGGAGAGCAGTTGAGTAGCGTAGGATGGCCTTTGAAACTTTCACTCTATGACAATGGAATCTTTGACGAGCGACTTCAATGCTGCCACAGTGGAAGAACCGCGCACCAGGTAAATCAGAAACAAACGCAAATATCCAGACTTCCTCGAAGGAGTTGAACAGGGGGTGGTCTGAAATTAGGATAGTGATTGACAATGGGGATACTTGTAAGGATGTTTACTATCAATAGTATTAACATCAATAGGGATAAGTTCATATGCATCCCAGCGAGCAATCCAACGACGACGCAGTAGCAGGGATGAATTTCATGAGTTTGTCAGGCACCGTGTGCTGCATCTCGCCGCGCAAACACACTTCAAGGTGGCGAGTGGGGCGTCAATACATTCGGACATCCCCTCCCCCTTTTGCAGCCCTGAATTCACGCATGATTAGAAAAACTGAGCAAAGACGAGATGTGTGCATGTTTATGTAATCACGTTTACCAACGGCGCAAAACGACGCTAGTTGCCAGAGAGATTATGAATAAGAGCAGTGTAGTTTGTTGTGGCATTGTCCTTTGTGAACCCGACTACGCTGAAACCCTGAGTTTTACGATGAGGTTCTGTAGTGGATATTCGCGTATTGCTTTCGCACGGCAGCAGCTGCTGAAAGGCTACATCGTATTGACAGTAATCTATGACAGCGATGATTTACACGCTGCATTTAATGAGTTACTACTAAGGTTGTTACTTACTAAGGTTGTCATTACCGATTCACAGTATTTACGAGAATGAACGGGAACGTCAGCAGGTTTGACAGCGCTTGGCTTCAGATACGAATTCGTTTCTCTCTTCAATAAACAGCAACAGCTACGCTTTCCCCTTTACATTGACTATATAAATTTCATACAACCAGGAATCGTATTAAAAAAAAAGAAAAAAAAAACATTTACTATAGAAATGTTCAGACGACAAAATTCAATCCCACACTGATTATGCAGATGCCTTTATTGAAGATGATCGACAAGTGAGGAGTGAAACTTACAGACCAACAGCTTTGCTAATACGGGCTCTAATCTCGTACACCTTCGCTGTTCTGTCCTTATGTTGGAGAGAGTGGAAGCATGATTCGAACTTATATTGGAGAGAGTGGAAGCATGATTCGTTAATTATAGCTACAAGCTTTCTAGATATACAAGCGTTGTAGAACTCTGCAGTTTGGAAGACTTCGCTTGGAACGATTCCTGCCAGCTTGTTGACGAAAAGCCTTCAGGACTTCGATGTCATGCACACTTTTTAAGGGGTACTGATAAAAAAATTTTCAATTGTCTTTTTTTTTTTTTGCGTCAAATGAAAGGCGAAGCCCTCAGGATTCTGGAAAATGTACTGCTAAGCGTGAATGCGCCCTGAAAAAGTAATTACAGTGTGTTTTTGAAATATAGTTTCGGTTTCTACTGCACCCTGACGTCACGACACAGTATGAGCTTCTCGTCACGTGCTCGTGCAAGATATCGCGACGTTTCCGTGGCCGCTCCGCACCGTGGCCAGGGCTTAAAGTCTCCTGTCATTGGAGGGGGGGGCCCTTGTAGGGCGGTGACGTTATATCTATCTATCTATCTATCTATCTATCTATCTATCTATCTATCTATCTATCTATCTATATATATATATATATATATATATATATATATATATATATATATATATATATATATATATATATATATATATATATATATATATATATATATATATATATATATATATATATATATATAAATCCAACTGTCTCTATCACTGAACAAATGCTTAAGAATGTTAGGCAAATAAATATATTACAGTTATAATTCCTGCGTACATAGCACTACTGCCAGGAAATTCAACACTAGCGCTTGTCAAATGGGTGCAGCAGTGCTACAGCTGACCTGCCAAGGGGGGGGGGGGGGGGGGGGCCGAGCCCCTCCTTAAAAGATAGAAAGGGAGCCGGGCCCCCCTGGGCACCCCCCTGACTTTAAGCCCTGACCGTGGCTACGTTGGTGACGCACAAGCGGCCATTTTGGGAGTTTTGGTACCTGACGTCATCACAACTAGCCAGACTGCTGCGCGAAGTCACCAAGATTCGTACTGTACACTGACGTCAAGCTAGTGTCTATGTCGGTAGGTTTGCCACGGGAAAATTTGCTTTGATATCAAAATAAAATATCTTGCCAGCATTTGCTGAGCCTCACACTTGCTCACAGCCGCCTCTGTATAGAGGACAGTTGTATCACAGTGTAAACATACATACGAAAAATGGTGTCAGTACCTTGCAACAAATGTGCACCCGGCGAAAACATCCTGCTTTCCGCCCTCGCAGACACAGTGGCAACTACGCTGTATGTTTGGAAACCCTTATATTACGAATGGATAGAGGCCCCGCTAAAAGCTTTTTTTTTTTCAGTTTTTTCCTGACTATCACTCACAAAAGCGAAACAACACAGAACCTAAAATAACGCGAAATAAACCAAGATTTGGCTCAGCTTCTGTTTGAACATCTTGTTGTGTGTGTATTAGCAGTGTTGTGCGAGCGTTGCGAGCGGAGAAAAAAAATGCAGTCGAATATGTCAACAAACGAGATCGGTAGGCATGTTTGTTGACACAAGCTTGTGAAAGCCGTTCCACGAATTCGAAAGGCAGCCCACCCTATAGGTAAACACCGAACGCCTTATACACAGCTCGTGTGGGCGTAGTGAAGTCGGTGCTTTTCCCATGGATGTAAAAAAAAAAAAAAAGAAAAAAAAAAACGTAGAGACGTATGTAACATTGAGATGCTACGCCGCTACTCAGGAAGGAAAGAAAACAACAAAAAAGATTATGATTAACCGAGTGTCACCGAATAATATATAGTTTTCTACGGCCGCACGTATTATAATGTAACTCTTCATCGAAAGCTCATGTTTGAATGGAAAGCTCCTGGTCAGTATTTATTTGTTCACTCGTTTGATGCAAACTCATACGCTCAATTCTTTATCATATTGAATTTGATAGTTCTTTCAGTTACACCAGGTTATGGAAGGCAGGGAAGAAAAGGTAGAACTACAGCTCGAAAAAGCACCCCGCCCCTTACGACCACAAGACACGAGGACCGCGGAGCTGTCCCATACTTCCGACACGAGTACACAAATACATAGCTTCGCGATTTATTTATTTATTTATTTATTTATTTATTTATTTATTTATTTAGTTACTTATTTATTTATGTATTTATTTAGTTCGGATACTAAAAAAATAAATACACGAAGACGCAGCGAAAATAGAGAGCGAACAGGCTGACAACTGCTACCTAAGGGGGCACGACATCTACCTGCTCCTTCGGGACGGGGGGAAACACAGAGAAAATGAAGATAAGAGGAAAGAAAAAGGAAAGAACGACAAAAAAAAAAACTAACAGAGACGGGGACACAAATAAGTACTCAGAGGGGAAGATGTCTAGAAACGCGAGGCCAAATTGGTTTCGTTAATGAAAGTTGGCAGACGAGAAACACAAGATAACCTACTCCACAACCACAACACAAGTTCTAAATGTGTCGCTTGTAAATGAACAAGGTGAATGATAGATGTACTGTGTTATACAAGGCGCGACGTTCTCAATGGCAAAGTTATCAAGCGAGATTGAATAAGTGACGGTGAGTATCGAGCGAGACGACTTTCGGTACAGAGCCGCCGTACGAAAACATTTGGCAGGGACCGGCGACTCTAATGAGTCGACCTTCGCGGTCGCGACGGCGTGGGTAGTCGCAAGCGGCGTTTGCGGAATCGAAGTTGTGCCGCCGCGCCTTTCTCGGCGAACGGGGCGCCTCCATTACCTCCATCACGCGGTGGTAGCACGCGCAGTGTGGAACGTGACGCATAGGCGTGTAACCCACAGGCTTGACAAACGAGGGTGCCAACTAAGTCGTTATCGCTTTTGACGAACGTCGACTACTTGTGAGTGCTTACATATACGCTCGGTACTTGACAGAAAATTTCGCGCCTTCTCAAGAACACGACGGCGGATATAAGAGGGTGGTGTCTGGAGTGACGAGCTGTAGGAGGAGTGTCACCACACGTTTCGTACGCGGGTGCAATCGCGCCCCGTCCGCTCGATCTCGGAAGCCACAGACCAGATGCGCTGGCCCAAGGTCAGAGTTCCGGTGAGGTGCGAATTACGAAGGCGACCAATCACGCCGTGTCGGGACAGATTTATACCCGCTTGCCTGCAGGCTGAATGCTTTTGACAGGAGCGAAAAAAACACAGAGTAAAAAAAAAAAAGAGCTTCAAAGAAACGCGTTACGGTGGAAGGGTTACTCAAGCTTCGAAACTGGGAGCCGCACCCCTGACCTTCGCGCAGGTGGAGGCTAATGGAAAATGCAAATTTGGTGAAGCGTTGCGGTTACTGGTACGTGGGGAGCAATCTGCTGGGCGCCTTATGACGTTTTGTCGACTGTGCCACCGTAGCCCGCGCCTCTGTATAGGCCGGGACTTCAGATGACGTACAGTTATGTAGGAAGGATCGCGGCGGTGCTTCCTCACCTGTAGAAAGCCTTGCTTTAGCAATCAAAGATCTGCTGTAAGGACGGCATTTTTTATGAGAGAAGGAACTTCCCAGAAGTGATAGAAGAAAAGGAGTTCCTTGATGGTCTAAAACTGTGGCACGCTTGCCAGTTAGTGAAACGATAATATACACGCGCCATCTACGAAGTTCGCACGCGCACATGCATACAGGAAAGGGTGACGTGTTAGAATTAATAACCTCTGCATTATATGGTTAGTGCATTATTACGCAGTCACGATATGCAGACAGGCTGAAACCAACTCCCACAGCGGTTTAGGAGCAGACGAATCATGAGATGATATACATGTATACTGGATGATATAATGTTTTTTGGCCCGCCTTCTGTTGCCTTCTCAGATCCTCGTATAGCTTATTTCCCATTGTGTTGAATATTATTTCAACAAATGCGCAAAATATTCTTCATTGACAGGAGGCCACACGCCTCACATTCGTGTTCCACAAAATTCGTTCGAACTTTGTCTAATACCGACCTGCGTGTCACCAGAGATGACAAAAAACAACCGTGGTGCATGTTTCGAAAGCCGCGAGATGGCGTGACAATAATTAAGTGCATCAGCATGCACGTTATGGTGAGTCTGGTTTCGTCATCGCACAAATAAACTGATCGGAGCGGTAAACAAAAACTGAAGCACATCGGGCACACGTACCACCAACCAATACTCCGCGAAAAGAAAACAACCGATTGACTTGTGCTTCAGGTCTGATCCCCGTCATATATGCTTCTAGGCTGAATGATGAACCACCGTAGAGGGTATCCAAAAATATATGAACAGACGGGATAGTTAACGGAGTGAACGGGTGTTCTTGCATTCGCTACATGTTTAATGCAGCCGCCACGACAGAGAAGTAATGGCATCAGCCCCCTGGTCATCAGCAATGTACTTCACCGCAGGTTGAAGAAAAAAGACCTGTCCACAGGAGAATGATAGCTTATGATACAGTAACGTATGTATTACATGATGATCATAGAATAGCTCGTTATACACGCACGGGCTGTATACTGTAAGCTGTCACTTTGAAAAGGTAACCAACAACTTCCTGATATCGCGCGACTATACTTCCTTGGTTTAGTATTTTTAGTTTAGTCGTTTCCCTGCCGTCCACGTACATGACACACGTTTGCCTTCTGTCAGACAGGACTTGTATACAGGTAAAAACTGTACGAAGTGTAGCACCCAGATTATCGAAAAATGACACTGGACCGCTGCCGATAGTTCGAGTATAAGCTATGGCCCAGCCTTTCGGAAGTTACGTTGGCTACGAACAAGCAATATGTGGGTGCGAGAACTTGGAAAATTCGCTGCAGTCCTTCGTTTATGAGGCAGCTCTAGCCACGCCTGTCATGCATAAGATGCATGACAGGTCACTGCTACATTACTACGCCATATACAACCGGTTGCGTTTCGCTAAAGTGCTTCCGTTTGGAAAGGCGTTGCCAACGCATTAGTGGTGTGTACGCAACTTGGCTGCTAAGCTGCGCGAAGCCAAGTAAAAAAAAAACTGAAGTACATCTTTAATGATTACGAGTTGTAGTGCACGCCATGCAAACGCGTGCAAAATGAGGTCGACCTTGATACTTTGAAAGCTACGCGTCGTAAGGCCGCGTTGCTACGCTCAGGTGGTCTTATGCGCCATTTTAATCCTCGCAATACATATGTCGATGCATACGTAATGTGCAAGATTGCCGTATACCAGGCATCCCTTTCTTGGACATTTCTGTTAATGCAAACGTGAATTTTGGTTACCTAACGAATACGTATACCGTTCCAGTACACAACGCCAACAGACCTCGTGAGTAACTTCACACCTAGCTGGATCTTATCCACATAGCAAAGGAGCACTCTCAGGGTCTTCCTTAAATCATCAATAAATTATTTTCTCCCTACATTTAGAAGAAAAAAGCTGGCAGATCCCACGCACTGTGGGAATCGATGTAATGCGAAGCAGCCAGGAAAGAGCAAATAATGCTTTACATAATTTGCATGTCATGTTTTACATGTTACGACCTGTCATTTGTGTTCGTCATACAGTCACGTCGCGATATACCAATTTTGGTGTGTGTCAAGCTAGCGAAATGGACGCAAGCGCACCATGAGCGTGGCATGTAAATGGCATTGTAGATGACATGCATGCCAAGATTTTCATGTTACCACCTGCCACTTATGTTCGTTATACAGTCATGTCACTCAATACCAAATTTTGCGTATATCAAGCGAGCGCGCCATGAGCGTGGCATGCAAGTCATGTCGCACATCACAAGTCATGATTTCCATATTGCCACTTGTAATTTATGTTCGTCATAGAGTCATGTCACTCAATACCAAATTTGGTGTATATCAAGCTAACGAAACGGCCGCGAGCGCGCCATGAGCGTGGAGTGCAAGTCATGTCGCACATGACAAGTCATGATTTCCATATTACTACTTGTCAGTTATGTTCGTCATACAGTCATGTCACTCAATACCAAATTTGGTGTATATCAAGCGAACGAAACGGCCGCGAGCGCGCCATGAGCGTGGAGTGCAAGTCATGTCGCACATGACAAGTCATGATTTCCATATTACCACTTGTCATTTATGTTCGTCATAAAGTCATGTCACTCAATACCAAAATTGTTGTATATGAAGCTAACGAAACGGCCGCGGGTGCGCCATGAGAGTGGCATGCAAGTCATGTCGCACATGACAAGTAATGATTTTTATATTACCACTTGTAATTTATGTTCGTCATACAGTCATGTCACTCAATACCAAGTTTGGTGTATATCAAGCTAACGAAACGGCCGCGAGCGCGCCATGAGCGTCGAGTGCAAGTCATGTCGCACATGACAAGTCATGATTTCCATCTTACTACTTGTCATTTATATTCGTCATACAGTCATGTCACTCAATACCAAATTTGGTGTATATCAAGCGAACGAAACGGCCGTGAGCGTGGAGTGCAAGTCGTGTCGCACATGACAAGTCAAGATTTCCATATTACCACTTGTCATTTATGTTCGTCATACAGTCATGTCACTCAGTCCCAAATTTGGTGTATATCAAGCTAACGAAATGGCCACGAGTGCGCCATGAGCGTGGCATGTAAATCATACTTTTCATGACAAGATCTTCATGATATTCATGATATGATCAGCCATTTATGTTCGTCATACAGTCATGTTATGCCATACCAAATTTGGTATAAATCCCATTAACGATACGGCCAGGAGAGCACAAAGTCGTAGGCGGCTAGATAGATAGATAGATAGATAGATAGATAGATAGATAGATAGATAGATAGATAGATAGATAGATAGATAGATAGATAGATAGATAGATAGATAGATAGATACGCTCAAAGTCGCCGAAGTTCGCTAAGAAATGCTTCGCATTTAATATTAAAAATTCAGGGTGCGATACGTAACCTGCTGGAACCTGAACGTACGTCAGCGTTGGAGCATTGCTCTCTGAAAGGGGTCATGAACCATCCCTCACGCTTAGCGTCAGAAACACCTTGATATAAGTCGGACGCCTCCCAGAAATACATAGTCGAAAGAATTTTTCGAAAAGCTAAAGTAGGACCGGAGATACAACGATCGCTATATTTGCCTGACGCATTGCCCCTCAACTCGCTTCATTCCGCAGGAGAGGGCAGCGCCGTTCGCGGCGCCCCGCCCAGTGCATTACGTCACCTCATTACAATGTTGTGTGGTTTCCTTTCCCCATAACTTGGCGGTGCTGATGGCTGCTGCTGGCAACTCATAGTTCCGGTCGGCTGCTTCTCGCTGCGCTGTAGCTGCTGTAGCTATGCGGTGTGGCGCATAGCTACAGGTCTGTTCACTGTCTCCACTCGGGGGAACTGGATGGCGCTTCGAGCGGGCGCAGGTGAAGCCACCGCAAGCCGCCGTTTTGTCCAGGAAGCGAGCGCGCGACCACGCGTTTGCTGTTGGCGGGTCAGCGTTTCTTTTAAATGCGAAGCATTTCTTAGCGAACTTCGGCGACTTTGAACGTATCTATCTATCTATCTATCTATCTATCTATCTATCTATCTATCTATCTATCTATCTATCTATCTATCTATCTATCTATCTATCTATCTATCTATCTATCTATCTATCTATCTATCTATCTATCTATCTACGACTTTATGCTCTCCTGGCCGTATCGTTAATGGGATTTATACAAAAATTGGTATGGCATAACATGACTGTATGACGAACATGAATGACTAGTCATATCATGAAAATCATGACTAACTTGTCATGAAAAGTATGATTTACATGCCACGCTCATGGCGCGCTCGCGGCAAGTCCACCATGGCTGCCTAGTCAGTGTGGCATTCAGGGAAATGACCAAGCGGATGCAGCTGCCCGATCCGCCCATGACGGTGTCAGCAGTGTTGCCATTCCCCTTTCAAGATACGACGCCGCAAAAGAATTTCATGTGCTAACCCGTCTTCTAACGTTGGACTTCTGGAATTCACCGATAATCACAAACGCACGGCTGCATACTTTGGACCCTGATCTCCAACTACGTATTCCGCTCAGCCTACCACGACGGGACAGCACCTTGCCTTCCCGTCTGGGCCTTGGAGTGACGTTCTCAAATGCCTATTCATTTGGGATTGGAATGGCTGACAGAACGTCATGTGAAGTATGCGGGTGCAGCGAAACAGTCGCGCACCTTCTCTGTGACTGCACCCGCTTCAACTGCGAAAGGGCAACCTTCTCAGCCGCACCAGCTGGACAACCGCCCCCCTCACAGAAAACAAAATCCTGGGGTTCGGGAATACCCGGTCTGCAACACGAGACCCTCTGAGGACGTTGTTACGGTTCCTGCAAGCAACATTCATTCTTCTACACCCCCTTTTCCCCTTCCCAAGTACAGGGTAGCAAACCGGAGTCTTCCTCTGGTTAACCTCTCTGTCTTTCCTTTAACTTTCTCTCTCTCAAGAAAAATTGCACAAATTATAAACCGAATTATTCCATAAAAATACCTCCCCCGCGCGCGCGCGAGTGTGTGTGTGTGTGTGTGTGTGTGTGTGTGTGTGTGTGTGTGTGTGTGTGTGTGTGTGTGTGTGTGTGTGTGTGTGTGTGTGTGTGTGTGCGTGTGTGTACTAAAGTGAAACATGGATTCATTTCAACGGAGATATTAATCTGCAAACACGATCACCACCACAGAATAAATAATACAGAAGAAGATGAAGCTCAATGCTTCTTTTTAAAATTCTGTGCCTACGTGTTTACACATTTGTGTAAAATGTGACGTCATGAATTTCAAGGTGCTTTTTCGTGTTTTGGCCACACTTGGCCAACGAAATTTCGTGCAACTTGGTATGTTATGTCTCTGACCCCCCTCCCAAGAAATATTTGTTTTTTATTAACTGAGAACCCTGTAGAACTCACTAAACAGCGTCGAAATATGTGACGTCCCATCAAGTGATTGCGGGAAAGTCAACGTAGCGTCGCCACCAGCATTTTGCTTTTACGCGTTTTCTCGCTAACCTAGTGCCTTCTCGTGGCAAAAGTGGTGCTTTTGGTATTGTGGAAGGATATTTTACTAATAATAGACACATCACTTTTTAGATGTGAAGCATCTTATGGCGAAGCTTAATCCGGTGGTGGTGGTGGTGTGCCGCGTGCCCACCCTTACTGCGCATGCGCAAACCCTTCAAAAAAAATAAAAATAAAAACCTCCTCTCCCCCTCTCTCTCCTCTAGGCATCCCTCCCCGCGGCAACCACACCCCTCACTGCGCATGCGCCTCCCCTCCTCTCTCCCCTCTTACACTGCCCCCTCTCTCCTCTAGGCATCCCTGCCCGCGGCGTCTACACTCCCCACTGCGCATGCGCGTCCCCCCCCTCTCTCTACTCTCCTACGCTCCCCCCTCTCTCCTCTACGCATCCCTGCCCACGGCGTTCACACTCCCACTGCGCATGCGTGTCACCCCCTCTCTCTCCTCTCCTAAGCTCCCCCCTCTCTCGCCTCGCGACGCCGACGCAGGCAGCGTCTGCTAGCGAGTTTCTTGGTTGAAAAAACCGACTGCTCGCGCTGCACAACCGTTCACTGTCCATCCCGTATATATGGCAATGGATCTTGACCTCCAAGGTGGTGCCGGTGGTAGATTTCTCCTGTGCGTTGTTGAACAATAAAAATTCGCAGCGTGCGCGTTAACTAAAAGCGGAATGCGGGTCTCTGTGACCAGTCGCAGTCTTCTGTCTCTCATTGCCCATTAGCAGCGATTGGCATGTTCCAGTAGGAAACACTGCTCCATCACTGTCTGCTTTGCGCCTCCCCAGTTTTCTCTCTTGCGCAACGCTGCGATGAGCGCCAGCGTCAACGCCGCCGCCAGTGTAAGCGTTAGCGCCCGCTGCTTCACATCTACACATGGTTCCCTTTAGCGGGAGATGGTGTAATTTTTCTCTTCAGTGTTCCTTTAAAGGCGACACATAATTAGGCAAGAAACACTGAATGACACGAGTTTATTAAAAGTATACAGTTCATGAGCCTATCGCAAACTATTCATACCGGTTGAACCCTTGAGTTTGTATAGTGCATCATTTAGTATACGTAGACAATGTGCAGCAATGTATGCGCTACAGTTAATATTGGACTTTGCGGTTTGTAAAAGTATCCCTCGGGCTTGTTGGAAAAACACATTCTGCGAAACGCGGACACGGCTATGAACGGCTCAGCCAAATATTGCAGCCGTGCGGGCCACGTAAATGCTATAAGTGGAGCACGAAGTTGCTGTTTTCTCTTGTGCCATCGTTTCAAACAGAGGCTGGTTCTCACTCTCGCCGGTGGGCGGGCAGTCTGTCATCGGACGTCACGTTTCTGCCATACGACGTCGCAAAAGATTATTGGCCAACAGCCAACATAAATCAAGAGGGCTGCTTGAATCAAATGCGCTTGTTTCCGTTGACACTGTGTATCATAGATGTTGTAGTTAAAAAAACAGACTAAAATATGGAAAGCTTCGTTGCGAGTTTTCAGAAGGATGACTCTCTTTCGCTAGTGGCCAAACGTCGTCTGCTGAACTCAGCGCACCCGCATAGGTTCGAGCATGCGCGCATGGAAGTTTGCGTGGAAGTTCAATAGAAGTTGAATGCTGCTCACATCTGCGGTTATGCTTTTCTACAAAACGTGCCAGATGGACGTTCTCATCCTGGGCAACGCACAACAAACGATTTAACTATCTTCTGTTAAGTTGTCGCGAGCACTGAGAGACCGAAATCTGCATTTCTAAACAGTAATGTAAAGGCAGGCCACCGGAATTGAGCGTAAAGTGAAAACGCAGCACTCCGTCTATGAAGTGTAGTGTAGCGGTAGCGTGTCAGCTTCACATAGCAGTGTGCGTCGGCGGGGTGGGTTCGATCCTCGTTAATTTAGTTTTCTTTTCTTCTTCTGTTTTTTTTCTTTTTAAATGAGAAGCATTTCTTAGCGAGCTTCGGCGACTTTGAGCGTATCTATCTATCCATCTATCTATCCGCCTACGACTTTGTGCTCTCCCTGGCCGTATCGTTAATGGGATTTATAACAAATTTGGTATGGCATAACATGACTGTATGGCGAACATTAATGGCTGGTCATATCATGAAAATCATGACTAACTTGTCATGAAAAGTATAATTTACATGCCACGCTCATGGCGCGCTCGCGGCCGTTTTGTTAACTTGATATACACCAAATTGGGGATTGAGTGTCATGACTATATAACGAACATAAATGACAAGTGGTAATATGAAAATCATGAATTCATGAGCGACATGACTTGCATTCCACGCTCATGGCGTGCTCACGGGCGTTTCGTTAGCTTGATATACACCAAATATGGTATTCAGTGGCATGACTGTATGACGAACATAAATGACAAGTGGTAATATGGAAATCATGACTTGTCATGAGCGACATGACTCGCATGCCACGCTCATGGCGCGCTCGCGGCCGTTTCGTTAGCTTGATATACACAAAATTTGGTATTGAGTGACATGACTGTATGACGAACATAAATGCCAAGTGGCAATATGGGAATCATGACATGTCATATGCAAGATGACGTGCATGCTACGCTCATGACACGCTCGCGGCCGTTTCGCTAGCTTGATATACACCAAATTTGGTATTGCGTGACGCGACTGCATGGCGAACATAAATGCCAAGTGGTAATATGGAAATCATGACATGTCATGTGCAACATGACTTGCATGCTACGCTCATGACACGCTCGCGGCAGTTTCGCTAGCTTCACATACACCAAATTTGGTATTGCGTGACGTGACTGTATGACGAACATAAATGCCAAGTGGTAATATGGAAATCATGATATGTCATGTGCAGCATGACTTGCATGCCACGCTCATGGCATGCTCGCGGTCGTTTCGCTAGCTTGATATACACCAAATTTGGTATTGCGTGACGTGACTGTATGACGAACCTAAACGACAAGTGATAATATGGAAATCATTACTTGTCATGTACAACATGATTTACCTGCCACGCTCATGATCCGCTGACAGCCGTTTCGCTGGCCTGAATTACACGAAATTTGGTATTGCGTGACGTGACTGTGTGACGAACATAAATGACAAGTGTTAATATGTAAATTATGATGTCATGTGCAACATGACTTGCATGCTACGCTCATGACACGCTCGCGGCCGTTTCGCTCGCTTGATATACACCAAATTTGGTATTGCGTGACGTGACTCTATGACGAGCATAAATTACAAGTGGTAATATGGAAATCATGACAAGTCATGTGCATTATGAGCTGCATCCCACGCTTATAGCACTCTCGTGGCCGTTTCGCTAGCTTGATATACACCAAATTTCTTATTAAGTGACGTAATTGTATGACGAGCATAAATGACAAGTGGTAATATGGAAATCATGACATGTCATGTGCGACATGACTTGCATGTCACGCTAATGGCGCGCTCGCGGCCGTTTCGCTAGCTTGATATACACAAAAATTGGTATTGCGTGACGTTACTGTATTACGAACATAAGTGGCAGGTGGTAACATGAAAATCTTGGGATGCATGTCATCTACAATGGCATTTACAGGTCATGGTGCGCTTGCGTCCAGTTCGCTAGCTTGATATGCTCCAAAATTGGCATCGCGATACGTGACTGTATGACGAACATAAATGAGAGGTCCTAACATGTAAATCATGGCATGCATGATATGTCCAGCACGATTTGCTCCCTGCTGGCTGCTTCGCATTACATCGATTTCCACAGTGCGTAGGATCTGCCGGCTTTTTCTTTAGTTTGAAACGATTCCTGCCTGTAGCGCTGTAAACTGCTCAAGCTGACTAGGAAGGTCTTCAAGGAAGATGTTTCACCAGAAAGTACCCGATATCGTTCAAGTTTTGCTCGTTTTACTAGGAAACAAGCAGTGAGGTAGGATTGGGAATCAGCTGCATTTTCGTGAGCTCCCCTACAAAATGAACTCGAAGGGCAGGCTGAGCGTAATCCTTCGCTGTCACCATGTGTTGACAATATAGCTGGCTACAATGCAGGCTTTCTGTGTCTCATACTGCGGCGGGGGATCCCCTGTTCGACGTGCCACTGGTGTAGCATCGACAGCATCTCCGTCGCATAAATGGGCGGATACGTTCACGTTTCTTCACAAGCGTTGGTGCCACGACGCATGCGCTCATTACGGCATATTCTATTGGAAAACCCAGTGGCGCTGTGCGAGTGCCATACATACCTATTAAGGCGAAAGCCTTTAATGTCTCATGCTCACGTCCGTCCGGTGTCACTCCGTCCGGTGTCCGGTGTCCATCCGTCCGTCTGTCCGTCCGTCTGTGCGACCGGTGTCCGTCCATCCGTCCGTCCGTCTGTCCGTCCGTCCGTCCGTCCGTCCGTCCGTCCGTCCGTCCGTCCGTCCGTCCGTCCGTCCGTCCGTCCGTCCGTCCGTCTGTCCGTCTGTCCGTCCGTCCGTCTGTCCGTCTGTCCGTCCGTCCGTCCGTCCGTCCGTCCGTCCGAGCTCTGGCACTGAGCCAGGTGGCCGCCGGGATGCGCAAACGGACGCCGGTCGCGTCGGACTCTACAGCGCTCGCTCTTTGCTTGCGTAGCTTCGCTGTGCCCAGCGTTTGCAATCATTCTGACCGACGCCGTCTCAATGGACACAGGCGTTCACGGAATACACCTTCGATTTTACAAAGGGCCCGTCAATTTAAGCGCTGGAACGCTATGGCCTTTGCACGATGCACAAAGCGCGAGAAAATACTAACGCCACGCACACATTCGCTTTGTGTGTTATCCCACTGAGAGTGTAAAAGAAAAAAGACATGACATAGTCAGTGGAACGGCGACACGCTTTCGCCGAACACACTTTAGAATGTACAAAGTGTCCCTCAATTTTTTTGATCAGTTGGCGCAGGGTACTGGGAGACTGGCACACTGCACGACGCACGCTCAACGCTGGCGTGCGGCAACCCGTTTTGGGCCGAAATCGGGCTTTTAAATTGCTTTTGAAAATTCTTGCCATAACCAGACCATAATTCTTACTAAAAACACAAGCACTGCGACAAAAAAACCGGCAGATTCCACGCACTGTGGGAATCGATGTAATGCGAAGCAGCCAGCAAAGAGCAAATCACGCTGTACATAATATGCATGTCATGATTTACATGTTAGGACCTATCATTTCTGTTCGTCATACAGTCACGTCGCGCAATACGAATTGTGGTGTTTATCAAGCTAGCGAACTGGACGCAAGCGCACCATGAGCGTGGCATGTAAATGGCATTGTATAGATGACATGCATGCCAAGGTTTTCGTGTTACCACCTGCCACTTATGATCGCTATACAGTCAAATCCCGCGATACCAATTTTGGTGTATATCAAGCCAGCGAAACGGCCGTGAGCGCACCATGAGCGCGGCATCCAAGTCATGTTGGACATAACATGTCATGATTTCCCTATTACCACTTATCATTTATGTTCGTCATACAGTCACGTCATGCAATACCAAATTTGGTGTATATCAAGCTAGCGAAACGGCCACCAGCGTGCCATGAGCATGACATGTAAGTCATGTTGCACATGACATGTCATGATTTCCATATTACCACTTGTCACTTATGCTCGTCATGCAATCACGTCGCTCAAAAATTGAAGGACGCTTTGTACATTCCAAAGTGTGTGTTCGGCGAAAGGTTTTGGCCATTCGACTGACTATGCCATGTCTTTTTTTTTCTTTACACTCTCAGTGGGATGGCACACAAGCGGAATGTGGGCATGTTTTCTTTTTCAATTTTTCACCTCGAGTCGCAGCGAGACGCGAGACTAATCTGCCTCCGTTTTGCACGCGTTAGTATTCTCCCCGCTTTGAGCATCGTGCAGACGCCATCCGCGTTCCAGAGCTCAAATTGACGGACACTTTCTGAATTCCAAAGTGTGTTCCTCAAACGCCTGTGCCCGTTGAGACGGGGTCGGTCAGAATGGAACGCGGTGCGCGCGTCTCCCTCCTTGCATCATTAGACAGGCTGGGCACAGCGACGCTACGCAAGTAAAGCGCGAGCGCTGTACAGTCCAACGCCACCGGCGTCCGTTTGCGCGCCCCGGCGGCCATCTGGCACCGTGCTAGGGGCACGGCCGGAGAGACGGACGGACGGATGGGAGCGTGAGACATTAAAGACTTTCGCCTTAAAAAATTGGTGTAAATCAAGCTAGCGAAAGCGCCACGAAAGTGTCATCAGCGTGGCATGCAAGTCAGGCTGCACATGACATGTCATGATTTCCATATTACCAGTTGTCATTTATGGTCGTCATACAATCAAGGCGCTAAATACCAAATTTGATGCGTATCAATCTAGCGAAACGGCCACCAAGGTGTCATGAGCGTGGCATGCAAGCCATATTGCACACGACATATCATGGTTTCCATATTGCCACTTGTCATTTATGCTCGTCATACAGACGCATCCGGACATCTCTTCGATTGGAGGACATCTTGGAAGAGCATTAACCGATGAGGTAGTGTTAGGTCCTTGGCCTGACGTCAGCAGCGCAAATGTGGTTATAGGAGCCGTCGTAGCATCTTACAAGCAACTGGACTGGATGCACGTCTTTAGATTTGCCCCAGCGTAACAGGACTATATTCTCATCTCCCTGCCTTGCCATCATCATTCATCACTCTTTCGATCCCCCTGTCCCGCCTCCCCAGTGTAGAGTAGCAGGCCAGAGCAGACTATAGCTCAGGCCGACCTCTCTGCCTTTCTGTAAATAAATTCTCTCTCTCTCTCTCATACAGTCACATCCCGCAATACCAATTTGGGTGTATATCAAGCTAGCGAAACGGCCGTGAGCGCTCCATGAGCGCGGCATCCAAGTCATGTTGCACATGACATGTCATGATTTCCATATTAGCACTTGTCATTTATGCTCGTCATACAGTCACGTCTCTCAATACCAAATTTGGTGCATATCAATCTGGCGAAAAAGCCGTCAGTGCGCCATGAGCGTGGCATGTAAATCATGTTGTACATGACATGCAGGTCATGATTTTCATATTACCAGCTTTGATTTATGTTGGTCATGCAGAAATGTCTCATCGCACGAATTTTTGGATATATCAAGTTAAGAAAACGGCCTCAGGAGCGCAATGGCCATCCCGTGTAAATCATACTTTTCATGACAAGTTAGTCATGATTTTCATGATATGACGTGATTCATGTTGGTCATAGTCAAGTTATGCCATACCAATTTTGGTATGGCATCGAAACGCCGCGAGCACGCCATGAGCGTGGCATGCAAGTCATGTCGCACATGACAAGTCATGATTTCCATATTACCACTTGTCATTTATGTTCGTCATAGAGTCATGTCACTCAATACCAAATTTGGTGTATATCAAGCTAGCGAAACGGCCGCGAGCGCGCCATGAGCGTAGCATGCAAGTCATGTCGCTCATGACATGTCATGATTTCCATATTACCACTTGGCATTTATGTTCGCCATACAGTCGTGCCACTCAATACCAAATTTGGTGTATATCAAGCCAACGAAACGGCCGCGAGCAAGCCATGAGCGTGGCATGCAAGTCATGTCGCACATGACAAGTCATGATTTCCCATTACCACTTGTCATTTATGTTCGTCATACAGTCATGCCACTCAATACCAAATTTTGTGTATATCAAGCTAACGAAACGGCCGCGAGCATGCCATGAGCGTGGAATGCAAGTCATGTCGCTCATGACATGTCATGATTTCCATATTACGACTTGTCATTTATGTTCGTTATACAGTCATGTCACTCAATACCAAATTTGTTGTATATCAAGCTAACGAAACGCCCGCGAGCACGCCATGAGCGTGGCATGTAAATCATACTTTTCATGACAAGTTAATCATGATTTTCATGATATGACCAGCCACTTATCTTCGTCATACGGTCATGTTATGCCATACCAAATTTGTTATAAATCCCATTAACGATACGGCCAGGAGAGCACAAAGTCGTAGGTGGCTAGATAGATAGATAGCTAGATACGCTCAAACTCGCCGAAGTTCGCTAAGAAATGCTTCGCATTTAATAAAGTTTGTTCAACTCAACTCAACCATGCTAAGGAAGTGATAACGAGAACACCCAGACGTATGCGGCTACACAGATAGATGATACGTAGATAGAAACGCTCAAAGTGCCTTGGTTTCGCTAAGAAATGTTTCGCATTAAAAAAAAAGAGGTTTGAATGGCATCATCTCTAAACATAGATAACGAGGTTGTTTTCTGTGACACTTACGTATGTTATGTTGCTCTTTGCTCGCAGTGGCCATCGCAAGCGCACAGACCGCTGACGACAACAAAATCTTGGTATCAGCCGCGTGGCTATGCGAGGTAAGCAACGTGGCGAGCTAGCAAGCTTTTACCTTCATATATGCTGCTCAGATAACACAAGCAATGCACTTTGCCTTCTTATAAGCTTAATAATAATAATAATTGATGGTGTTTCGCGTCCCGAAACCACGATATGATTATGAGAGACGTCGTAGTGAAGGGCTCTTGAAGTTTAGACCCCCCTGGGGATCTTTAATGTGCACCTAAAGCGGGCCTGGAGCACTTTCGCTTCCATCGAAATTGAGGCCGCTGCGGCTGCTTCCTTAAGCCATATATCAAGCGGGAAAGCTGCCTTATTCTTAGCGATCATGTGAACGCTTCTGGAGAATATTATGACAACAGAGAACCTAGCGGGGGGTGTACTTAAAGGAGAACAGACACAAAATTTCGAAGTCGAGATAATGAGTGAGATAGATTTATGTGGAAAATACGAAATGCGAAATCATAAAAATACATCTACGCAATATCAAGGGCAAATATAGCCTAGAACATTTTTAAAGGAACACTAAAGAGAAACAATGACTTGGATTAGATTGACAAACTTCACTCTCATAACTCTAATGCCATATGTTTCACTATCATAAGTTCATAATTAGCGGAGAAAATCAAGGTTGTAGTTTCATTTTTGAATTTCGCGCCGTTATCTGCGCGCGTGACGTCAGAAATTCCAAATGTATTTTTTGTATTTTCGCGACATTGGCTCGATGAAATTTTCTGAAACTTCGTATGCTAGGTCTATGGCATCCACAGATGACAATGTACTTCATTTATACCGATTAGAAACTACGTAGGACCCAGTAGAGGCCTTCAAAATCTATGACGTCACGGTGTTTGGTGCGGGAATCTCAAGGTGGCGTCTCCACCCGCATTTTCTTTTCTCGCGTTTTCTCGCTTACGAAGCGTTGTGTCGAGGTAAGAGAGGTGTTTTCGGGATTGTGAAATTGTACTTTACTAATACGCGAAGGATCGTTTTGCTCTTTAGTGTCCCTCTAAAATTAATTTTAAAGCGCATGCCGCGAGACTGAGCCAGATGCGGGGCACGCTGACATCAACGCGGTGTCAGCGTAAACAAACCTACGTCACAAGTTTGTATTGGCCGGTCATTGCGGCGCCCGCTGGCGCGCGCGGCGCCCACGTCACAGTTTTGCGTGGTCACGTGGCCAGCTGTGTTTACCTAGCCACCAGAACTGCTCCTGCGTAGCTCAATGCTCTTTGAAACCGAGACTGCGACTGGGTGCTCTAAAGACATTTTTAAATAAATAACCGTCGCGCACTTGCGCAAACGAGGTTTTCAGCAGTGGTAAGTGGGTCATAAGCTACCTATTGCAACAACAAAAAAAAAGAAGAAAATAAGGTGCATATTTTTGTGTCAGTGCTCCTTTGAAAAACTCCAGCCGATAAAACAATTTGGAGATAAAAAGCAATATGCCACTCATAGACCGCAAGTTCATTTCAGAATATCAATCAATCATTCCATCAATCAAGCAATTAATCAATCAATCAATCAATCAATCAATCAATTAATCAATCAATCCACCAATCAATTAATCGAACGATAAATGGCGTTTAATATGATGCTTCACCTCTCGCTCCCCTGGTGAACTGGTTCACTCAGTCGAGAGGAACGCAATGTATCGCAAGGCTTTCTCGATACGTAGAGCAGATAAAATGGACTGTATCTGGTTGTTTCGTGCTTGCAGTATTGTATAGGCAAAAGTGATAAATGGAAAGATGGCGTCCCATGTTTTGTGTCCGGAGTCAACATATATGGAAATCATGTTCACGAGAGTCCTATTAGTTCTTTCGGTTAAACCGTTACTCTGTGGGTGATACGGGGTAGTGTGGCTAAAATGAGACGAAACAGTTCTTCAACGACATCGGCAACAATATTGATTGCCAGTTGTTTAGCCCCATCTATGTCACTGTCTCTGCTTCTGCCTCTCAGTTTTTTTCTATTTCGACGTTCTAGGGGCTTTTTTTTGAGTGTATGACCATATACCAACTTGCCCAACAGGCAACTCTCTTGAACGCAAGGGGCAGTAGTGCTGAAACAGCTACAGGGCTGCAGCTATGAAGAAAACTTGTGATAGTCCAATCGCGATCAGCTTTGCAGGAGCCACATATGCGCATTTACGGTGTACGCAAATAAATATTCAGTGCTCGTGAAGTAGATACACACATATGCATGAAGTCCTTATCATGAAGTCCTGTGGCTCGGGGTGGCCTTCACGAATGCTTACGCATTTCGAATCGGAATGGCCAGTAGTCCGACATGTGATAACTGTAGCTGCGAGGAGTGCCCTCGCTTCAGTGCACCAAGAAAAGAACTGTCGAAAGTGTTCGATAGACTTGACAATCGCCCATTCTCGGAGGAAAAGGTCTTAGGACACTGGCCGAAACCGTCCATGGCCCGGAAAGCTTTGAGAGCGCTGTTACGTTTCTTACGGACGACTAGTCTCAGAGACAGACTGTAAGCAGTGCCGTTTACCGTATCATTGTTCACCATCTTCCTTTCTTTCAATTTTTAAATGCGAATGCATTTCTTAGTCGGGCTATGTCAGGCGCATCCGGCGGCGTCCGCGCGCCGGCAGGTGTTATCTCTCCGCTCTCACTCCCTCTCCCATAGCAACAGCTGCGGGCGCGCGCGCTTATCCTCGCCCCTAGCAACCGGAGCATGTGGTGCGAGAGAGTGTAGGAGAGGGTAGGTGCAGTGCTTCGCCGCTCCTTCTCTCGCCGTTCGCTCTTTCTCCTCCCTGCGCCCCACTCTCCCGTCCGCTCGCGCCTCACTCTCGACCGTTCGCTGGCTGGGCGCCTCTCAAGGCGATGGCAGAAGTCGGTGAAGGCGAAATCTCTCGGTGCAAGAAATGCATTCGCATTTCCTCACGATTCCCTTCGGGGAGGTGGGGGGCATTTTTTTTTTTGACATCTCTCTTCTATCATCTTTTATTCCCCTTACCCCTTTCCCCAGCACAGGGTAGCCAGCCGGTCTGAGAACTGGCTAACCTCCCTGTCTTTCCGCTTTTCTTTTCCTCCTCCTCCTACCCATTATCAGAAAATCACATGCATTCAAACACGTTGCTTATTTGCAATAGATCCTCCGCTGTACGGCAATTCCCTTAGTGCCATTCATCGTTCTCCTTCGCAAGATTTCGATCACTCAGGCATTGCACGAAACAAGGTGGTCCAGGTGCCGTTGTACCTTCTTTTGTCTCCTTTAGTTGCGTTGTGAATGTGCGAAGGCAAACTCATCTATGCTTGGTTGTACGAGCCTCAGTGTTTTGCAGCGAAAGCTGTTATGAGATCACAACAAGGGTCGTTTCTGCGCCGTAGTTGTCCGCTGCCGCCGCCACCGCTGCCGCCGCCGCCGCCGGTGTCCGTAACCAATATCGCACGAAATAAGAAAAAAACTAAATAAATAAAAAAAACATTTGTGTTAGAATGGGAATCGAACCCGGATCCTCTGCGTGGCAGCCCAGCACTCTACCACTGAGCTACGCCACTGCTTGAAACTGCGGTGCAAACTGACCCTACGCAGGCTTCATATTGGGTAAGGAATCGCGTTAACGTGTGTTGTAAAGCGTTTTAGAGCAGTAAAGTAAGAACCAGGCGTCACACAATGCGAATTGCGTAACGAGTGGGTCGTTCAATGGTCCAACCCATTACAAAAGACTGAGGCATAATTCTTCATCGTCGTCAGCCACAGCATCAACAAATTGCACATAATTCGTTACAAGAGTGTAGCGGGCACCGCGCTTTTCTGAAGAATGACGAAGAATGGCATAGTAGACGCTTCCCCTATTCACAAAAATTATGATGATTTATTGCGTAGTGGGTACCATGCAAGTGGCCTTGTAGTAGTTGCCCCAAGAGTGTTTAAAAAAGGCTAAAGGCCGCTCTCCCAGCTTTCGCTGTGGCTGTGCTGCGCGTTCTGCGCAGGCCTGGCGGTTTTTTTTACAGTGAAACCGTATATGGCTGGGGAAATCCGTCGGTGTCAGTGCGTGAGCGCGTGCGAAAGCCCCTAGCGCACGTGCTACATAAATTGGGCAAGCGGAGGGACGCGGAGCTAGCGCGCTCACTTCGTTTAACGCGATAGCATTAAAGAGCTCCTTTCGCGGAAATTCTCGTGTGGGCGCGTGTATCGGCGGCGGCGGCGTTGCTTGTGAGCGAAATATCGGCGTTGTCCGTGTGCGAAATTTTGAGATAGAGGCAAATAAATAAATAAGACAAAAAAATGTTTGGTTCGACCAGAGTCCTTTAATACTTCTTATGGTCACGAAACTGCCGCCTCAGTTTCTTATGGAGCCAGCGGCCGCCGCAAAAGGCGCAGCTGTGCATGAGAGGGCATGCGAACACTGTTATCGCTTTGATTGAGCGTGTTCTCAGCCTCGGTGTTCTAGCTTTCTGAACTTCGGCGAAGCGACGTTCGCTTTACTTTCACGTAGCTACTTTTAACACACAACATGCGTAAAGAAGTGGCTGAGTGTATCGTAAGCCTTGAAATGAGCACCAGGGCGAAAAGAGCAGCCGCTCACAACGCGCAGCTCGTGGTGGTTTCAGCACAGACACAAAAAAATCAGGATTTGAAGCGCCATAATCATTATATGAATATGAGGCACGGAACACTGAGAGACTCCGGATCAATTTTTGATCTAAGGCAGGAGGCAGCAACAAGTGGCCAGCGGGGCAGAATTATGCCGCCCTCGGCATGACATCGAACCCCTCCCCCTTCTTATCGTCGCCAGAAGCCACGATAAATCGGTAAGATTTATCATAGAGGCCAAGGAAATAATCGAAGCAGGCGATAAGTGCGTCAGCGGGGCTTCCATTTCGCTATTACCTAAAGAGTTGCGTTACTTGAATGCCACTGCGCATTGAGGATCTGCGACAACGCGTGGTGTGTATAAATACTGCGCTCTTTTCGAAATAAACATTGTTGGAAGTGGCGCTCTGTGTGTGTGTACTGTCCCTCTGTCCGTTGTCGTCGTCGTCTCTTGCACTTCAGTGTCCATATTTTCTTGTTGCGTTTCATTGTTACATCTCAATGTTTCACGCATGACGGTCGTGGTTGCCTATAGCAACAGAAGTGTTGCACTTATAGGCACGTGGGTGCAGGACCGATTCTCGGCCTGCAGAAAGGAAAAAGTTAGGAGGGAGCATTTCGCAATGCGATAGGAGAAAGAAAAAAATCACTGCATATCCACGGAGTGAATGATGATGAGTGGGCGAAGCTCCGGAGGTTCATCGGTAAACCGTGAATCTTCCGTGAAATTCGCCCAGTACATCATCAAAGACGTGACAAACACTGTGTGTATATATACAAGAAATTTATATTTTATTCGTGAGCCGTGATTTTCCGTTTTGTTTTCGTTTCTTCGTTAGTCGTGGTTACCGTTTACATAAGCCGTGGCTTCCGTTCCCCCCTTCATTATAACGGCTTTATGGTCGGTGAAATGGAGGGAGAGCGGTTCCCGGATGGGTCGTTGTCGAAAGTTTGCAAAGACGAGATCGATGCAGGTTCCTCGGATGGTGGTTGGTTGCATGTGGTCAAACGATATGCATGTGAGACCATATCGCGATGCCATGTGTTGTATGAGCCAACTGTTTTCAGTGATGTCAACGTTAAAGTCACCCACCAGTAGGGTAACGGGACACGCTTATTCTTCATCGTCATCAGCGTCATCGTTATGACGCATAGTGGGTACATTCCATGTGCTGTGCCGTGATGGCAGCGTTATCGTCATCGCACAGGGGTGGCTACGACAACGACGCGGGACTAGCCTATGCCCTAAGGAGCTTCGCCCCTAAAATGGTCGCTGAGGCACTGACACTACAAGATTCGCTTGAGTCCATTTTCCCGATAGGGGAAGAGCTCCAAGTTTTTTATTTTTTTGTCCCGGGTGCTGTTTGTTTGTTTGATTAGTAGTGTGACACTTATTAAAGTAACTTGAGGTGCCTCTTCCCAGACTAATCTAACCTCACTAAAGTAGCCTCGAAAGTTTCTGTAGCGGCCAGGCTCCGCGAGGTTGGACAACCGGGCATATCTGGCTGGCGTTCCCGCATTTCCTTTGCTTTTCTTTCTCTCTCAACTACACCATAACGTACCATACTGCCGTAATAATAGTAATAATAATAATTGTTGGGGTTCAACGTCCTAAAACCACGATATGATTATGTGGGTCGTCGGCTGCGGAAATTTCGACCATCTTGGGTTCTATGCGTGGATTAAATTTTACAAGCACTTTTATGATTCGTTTGAAAATTTGCGGGAGTAAAGATTTCCACACCTGTGTCTCACCCATTTCCAGGGTCTCGAGTGTCCTGAAGGCAAGGAGTGCACACTGGAGCAGCCCCAGTGCACATCCGAAGACTGCTCCCTGAAGCCATCATGTAAGCTCGGGGTCTTCTTTCGTCGTACTTTTTGTATTTCTCTAACTTCTTGCTATCTGCCCCCGAGTGGTCAGCTACCAACCAGCAAAACAGAAAAAAAAAGAAGAAGAAGAGAGAGAGATCACGTGCTACGTGACGCCAGCTGGTAAAAAAGTGTCGCACACTCACCGTCATGGCCGCGGGTGGCGCTGCCTAACACTGCCAGGTTTACGTGCACATAAATACCGAATTGTGACATTAGAGTTCTCAGAGTACAGTTTATCAATCTAAACCAAGTCATTGTTTCGCTTTAGTGTCAATTTTATGCCGTGCAAGAAACGATAGCACAAGACAAAGAAGACCACAGGACAAGGTAGCTTGTACTTGCGTCTTCTGCCCTGTTTTAAGTATAATCCTCAACGAACTCGCTCAGTCTTACACCCTTTTGCAGTAAACTGGGGTCTTTTCTATCCCTTCTTCAGCCTACACTTATGCTGATGCCTATTATGCTTGAGTGATATGCGCATGCTTAGGAGGTTCAGGGTTTGAGTCTCTTTCTAATTCTGAAGTCGAAGTTTCGATACGCGGCAGGCTTTAAATTGTCGAGGCTCGAGTCACTATGTACTTCGGTGGCCGAAGGTTTCATACCCTACACACTTGGAAGGTACCGGGTTCGTGTCCCTGTGCTTCAGAAGTCGAGGGTTCGATACGCTGGAATGCTTGGAATTTTCGAAATTTCAGTCACTGTATGCAACGCAGGCCGTGGGTTACACAACTTTCATGTTTGAACGGTTTGGAGTTTGATCCTTGATATACTTTAGAGGTCGGTAATTCAATTCCCTGAACACTTGGGTGGCATGCGGTTTGAGTCCCAGTGTACTTCGGCGGTCGAGAGTTCGGTAGCCTACAGACACTCAGCAAATCGAGTGTTCGAGCCTGACGTCGTTAGTAAGCCGTGAACTTGAATCATGTACTGTATATACCGCTATATGTTTCCTATTTATTTCCAATGGAGCCTTATGTGAAAGGTGTCGTGTCACGTTGCGCGGTTGTAGACAGGGACGAACGAACGGACGGATTTGCTGGGGAAGTAGCCTGATAATGCTTCGGATTAATACTTATGGTAGCCTCGATACTCACCGGAGTCGATACTACCGCAGGTACAGGCTTAGCGAACCACAGGGCCACGTCCGCCGTCTTTTGCTCACGTGTAGCGCAGCGCTCCCGCGGGAGCTCAGCTAGCAAAGGCGTTTAGCACCGCGCGGAAAAACAGACAGTGTTCGACCTAACAACACAAAAACAATTTATTGCCTTTGGCAGCACCCCAAGACAAAGCACAACGTCCACTCTCGGAACGCGGGGAAGCAAAGGGCCTCCGTACGTTGACGGTACACCATGCGGAAACCGCAAACACGTCGCAGCTTGCAACGGCCGCTTTCACATGCCGTTCTGGACAAGGTCACTCGCGGCTAGCGGCATACATGCTGAGCAATCTCGCGATGACCACTGTGGCTGTGCCTGGTCGCGAGTGTGCCCGCGCGTTTCGTGAGTGCAGCTCGTCTCGAGCAACGTTTCTAGAACCACGTCAGTTTCGCAGCTCCCCCATAGATGCTTGCTCTCCGAAGTGGACGCGACGGCCGACGCAAGAACTATCGGCGCTGCAGTTCCGGTCTCGAGATACCACATACTTTGTTCGTCCTTGTGTGTGGTTTCACTTGGAAGGTGCCCAGTCGTTACTAAGAAGCGCTGCCGTAAATACCACGTGACTCATTTCAGCCTTCCCAAATCAACTTACGATAAAAGCTTTTGACATGAAATGAAGTGCAACCGAGCGAATTAATTGATTAGATGATATTCGCAATGACCGAGAAATATTCAGTTTATAATTATAGTTGGACACCAGAACTCCTATGATGGTTGCGCCCGTTTAAGTTCGGTGTATATGCCTGAGCGAGGGATGTAACGTAGCTGTAATGCCATCGCGCTGCCAGTGCAAACGCTCACACCTCAATGGGAGCCGCCAGTTCGCCTTAGTTCAGGGAGTGGTCGTGATGCGACGCCACATGTCGGGTAGGGCTAATGGTAGGGCTGGTTGCGTCACACGTGCGTCCGAGCGCTTTCGAACGGAGATGCGATAGACGCGTTTTCCCTCTCCAATATCATGCGTCTGTCCAATTTGTTCCTTCGTGCTCCTTCTTTGTAGCTCGAAGCAATGCCGCCACCACCTCACAGCGCTCGTGAGGCACCTCTTAAGGCCTGACCACACGCACGCGTTGCAGCGCGTCAGTGCGTGTTTTTTTGACGCGGCATCGCGCCCTCTCCCTATTTAGGGAGAGGGCGCGCGGCTACACGAAGGTGCGTGCCCTCTCTCTCTCTCCATAGGGAGAAGGCACGACGCCGGGTCAAAAAGCCACGCGCTGACACGCTGCAACGCGTGCGTGTGGTCAGGCCTTTAAAGGCAGCGCATGCACTGCAGCGTCGCAGTGACGCGTCCCCATTGGTTGCCCGCATAGCGCCACGAACGCAGACGCGCTATCTCAAAACACCGTGTCTCTTACAGAGCCAGCATGACCGCCAACGCAGCGAACACGAGGGATGCAAGACGCCGCCCCAAGGATCTGCACACAACTGAACAAAAGATTACTTCATAAGATTTCCGTCGTGAGGCACTACGTGATGGGTGCTCTCCCCCATGAACGCAAAGCACACGCGAAAGCTAGGTGATGGGGCAGAGTAGGAAAGGGCTGGAGGAGAGGGTGGTGAACGGCTGGAACGGGCGCATTTGGCTGGCATTGGCATCGCAACGCCTGCCATCGTATCCTTTTGTGAAGGTCGCTGGAGCTGTTGTAGCTCGCCGTAGTTTGTGCGGTGTCGCCAGTAACACATCACCACGAACCGGCATGCGCTCTCTCCGTTCTCTTCTTCTTCATCGTCATCCTATCGTCGTCATCTTCTGCTTCGTTCTCAAAACACAGACGCCCATTTCTCCGGAGCGGCATGCAATAACCCTGATGGGCGAGACGACGAGTACATGGATACAGAAAGAGAAATAAAGATAGAGAAACAGAAATTCTATAGGAAAGAAAGGAGGACACTCAGTAAATTCCAAAGGGGGGTTCGGCGAAAGCCTGTGGCCATTCGACTGACTATGTCATGTCCTTTCTTTTCCCTTTTTAGGGGCGAAGCTCCTTAAGCCGTGGGTCGTGCGTCCCCGTTGTATGTAGCCACCTCTCGTTTAGTACTTGTATATGATGAATATATTTAGGGGCGAAGCTCCTTATGGCATTACCTCGGCGGTCCTCGATCGTCCATGCACTCTGAGTAGCCAGTAGGTACTGGATTTTGACCTCCAAGGTAGTGCCGGTGTAAGATGTCTCCTGTGCGTGATTAAACAATAAAAAAAAATCACAACGTACATGTAAAATTAAAGTGAGCTGCGAGTCGCCATGACTCTCATCGACCCCTTAGTATAAATGCGCCCGATCTCACGTCGTTGATGATGTACTGCGCAGAATTCGCGGAAGATTACCGGTTTACCGCATTCACTCCGTGGATATGGTGTAGTCATCTCCAGTTCTCGTCTCGTTTCCGAGAGGGCGCTGTCCTATAGACATGCGTACAATATGGCGGTTGGGTGAAGGAACGCTAGATGGCGTTGGCGGTGCAGCTGCTCTTCGATTGCGCGGACCGCCGTACGAGTGCGCTTGCCGGATCGTGCTGCTTGGCGGACTATGGACGACGACCGGTCGTTGAAGTTTGAATAAAATTTCACACTCACTATCGCTTTGATTACTGCTGGGTGAAACCACTGAAGATTTCACGGTGTAACCATGATTGCTTCAGTCACCATAACTCTCATCGACCCTTTAGTATAAACGCGCCCGATCTCACGTCGGTGATGATGTACCGGGCAGAATTCACGGAAGATTCACGGTTTACCGATGAACCTCCGCAGCTTCGCCCACTCATCATCATTCACTCCGTGGATATGCTGTGTTTTTTTTCCCTTTTTTTTGTGGCCGCTGTGCCATCACGTGATTGCTGAGAGAGTGCGAGGGGTAGAGGCCACAGGTGGCAACGATCCAGGGTACGGACGGACATCGGACACCGCGAGTAAGACTTTAAAGGCTTTCGCCTTAAAAAATTTCTTCGCGAGGCAAGATTCGAACCCGCGCATACACCATCCGAAGGCGAACAGGGCGAGCGGCTAGCATAGCACAGCATAGCCTTGTGTAGAAAAGTATAGAAAGGAGGCCGGGAAATGGAAATGAGGAAGAGGACAGATTTGAGGGTGAGGAGGAGGGAAGGAAGAGAGGAGAGAGTAAAACATACCATAAAAAGAAAGGGGAAATAGAGGGAACGAAAGGCAGAAAGAAAAAAAAAGATGGAAGGAAAGACAGAGAATCAAGGAGAAAGATATAGAGAGCGAGAGAAAGAGATAGGAAGAGGTAGCGAGAACTACACAGGTAGAGAGAAAGAAATGGAAGATAGAGAAAGAAAGAAAGAAATACAGAGAAATAGAAAGAAAAAGAGAGAGCGAGGAATAAATAGAGATGTGTGGGTGAGGAGGAGGGGAACGCCACCGGCTGTGCTGCTATCTCAGTCTTCGCACCACTTGTACGGAGCTGCCTTACCTTTTAGATGTGAAGCATCTTATGGCGAAGCTTAATCCGGTGGTGGTGGTGGTGGTGGTGTGCCGCGTGCCCACCCTTACTGCGCATGCGCAAACTGTTAAAGAAAAAATAAAAATGAAAACCTCCTCCCCCTCTCTCTCCTCTAGGCATCCCTCCCCACGGCAACCACACCCTCACTGCGCATGCGCCTCCCTTCCTCTCTCCCCCTCTTACACTCCCCCCTCTCTCCATCCCTGCCCGCGGCGTCTAACTCCCCCCTGCGCATGCGCGTCCCCCCTCTTTCTCCTCTCCTACGCTCCCCCCCTCTCTCCTCTACGCATCCCTGCCCACGGCGTTCACACTCCCACTGCGCATGCGTGTCATCCCCCTCTCTCTCCTCTCCTCCGCTTCCCCCCTCTCTCGCCTCGCGACGCCGACGCAGGCAGCGTCTGCTAGCGAGTTTCTTGGTTGAAAAAACCGACTGCTCGCGCTGCACGACCGTTCACTGGCCATCCCGTATATATGGCAATGGATCTTGACCTCCAAGGTGGTGCCGGTGGAAGATTTCTCCTGTGCGTTGTTGAACAATAAAAATTCGCAGCGTGCGCGTTAACTAAAAGCGGAGTGCGGGTCTCTGTGTCCACTCGGAGTCTTCTGTCTCTCATTGCCCATTAGCAGCGATTGGCATGTTCCAGTAGGAAACACTGCTCCATCACTGCCTGTTTTTGCGCCTCCCCAGTTTTCTCTCCTGCGCAACGCTGCGATGAGCGCCAGCGCCAACGCCGCCGCCAGTGTAAGCGTTAGCGCCCGCTGCTTCACATCTACACATGGTTCCCTTTAGCGGGAGATGGTGTAATTTTCTTTTAAATGCGAATGCATTTCATAGTCGGGCTATGTCAGGCATCCGGCGTTGGCGTTGTGCGGCGTTTTCCGTGGAGGAGGAGGATAGGTTGAGGAGGTGTGCGAGCCGGCAGGTGTTAGATGTGAAGCATTTATGGCGAAGCTTAATCCGGTGGTGGTGGTGTGCGGCGTGACCACCTTTACTGGGCATGCGCAAACCCTTTCAAAAAAAAATAAAAATAAAAATACCCCCCTCTCTTCCTCTCTCTCCTCTAGGCATCCCTCCCCGCGGCAACCACACCCTCACTGCGCATGCGCCTCCCCTCCTCTCTCCCCTGCTACGCTCCCCCTCTCTCCTCTAGGCATCCCTGCCTGCGCCGTCCCACACTCCCACTGCGCATGCGCGTCCCACCTCTCTCTCTCCTCTCCTACGCTCCCCCTCTCTTCTCTAGGCACTGCCCGCAGCGTCCACACTCCCACTGCGCATGCACGCCCCCCTCTCTCTCTCCTCTCCTACGCTCCCCCCCTCTCCCACTCTCCCTCTCTCGCCTCGCGACGCCGACACAGGCAGCGTCTGCTAGCGAGTTTCTTGGTTGAAAAAACCGACTGCTCGCGCTGCACAACCGTTCACTGGCCACCCCGTATATATGGCAATGGATCTTGACCTCCAAGGTGGTGCCGGCGGGAGATTTCTCCTGTGCGTTGTTGAACAATAAAAATTCGCAGCGTGCGCGTTAACTAAAAGCGGACAGCGAGTCTCTGTGTCCAGTCGGAGTCTTCTGTCTCTCATTGCACATTAGCAGCGATTGGCATGTTCCAGTAGGAAACGCCGCTCCATCGCTGCGTGCTTTACGCATCCCCAGTTTTAAATGCGAATGCATTTCTTAGTCGGACTATGTCAGGCATCCGGCGTTGGCGTTGTCCGCGGTGGCCTCGGCAGGTGTTGTAGTGAGTGGAGAGGAGGAGCGCGCTCTGGTGCGTGAGGGCGCTCGCATCGCGGGAGCTTGGCGGAGCTATATATAAAAAAATTTTTAAAAATAAAAAAAATAAAAAATGAACAAAAGAAAATTAACAAAAAAATTAACAAAAAAAATAAAAAAAGAAGAAAAAACGGGAAAAAAGCAAAAAAATTACACCATCTCCCGCTAAAGGGAGCCATGTGTAGATGTGAAGCAGCGGGCGCTAGCGCTTACACTGGCGGCGGCGTTGACGCTGGCGCTCATCGCAGCGTTGCACAGGAGAGAAAACTGGGGAGGCGTAAAGCAGGCAGTGATGGAGCGGTGTTTCCTACTGGAACATGCCAATCGCTGCTAATGGGCAATGAGAGACAGAAGACTCCGACTGGACACAGAGACCCGCACTCCGCTTTTAGTTAACGCGCACGCTGCGAACTTTTTATTGTTCAACAACGCACAGGAGAAATCTCCCACCGGCACCACCTTGGAGGTCAAGATCCATTGCCATATATGCAGGGGTGGCCAGTGAACGGTTGTGCAGCGTGAGCAGTCGGTTTTTTCAACCAAGAAACTCGCTAGCAGACGCTGCCTGTGTCGGCGTCGCGAGGCGAGAGAAGGGGGGGGCGTAGGAGAGGAGAAAGAGGGGGGAACGCGCATGCGCAGTGGGAGTATAGACGCCGCGGGCAGGGATGCCTAGGGGGAGAGAGGGGGGAGTGTGAGAGGGGAGAGAGGAGGGGAGGCGCATGCGCAGTGAGTGGGGGTGCCGTTGCCGCGGGGAGGGATGCCTAGATGAGAGAGAGGGGGCGAGGAGGGTTTTTATTTTTATTTTTGCTTGAATGGGTTTGCGTATGCGCAGTGGGGGTGGGCACGCGGCACACCACCACCACCGGATTAAGCTTCGCCATAAGATGCTTCACATCTAAAACAGGCGCTGCGCCGTGCTCCCGACCAGGCTGCAGAAATTAGGCGCCTTTTCCTTCTTCGAACCACAACCACCATATATAAATGGAGTGAAGCGCGCGCGAAATGCATTCGCATTTCCTCACGATTCCCTTCGGGGGAGGTGGGGGGCATTTTTTTTAAATGCGAATGCATTTCATAGTCGGGCTATGTCAGGCATCCGGCGTTGTCCGGCGTTGTCCGCGGAGGAGGAGGATAGGTTGAGGAGGTGAGCGCCGGCAGGTATTAGATGTGAAGCATCTTATGGCGAAGCTTAATCCGGTGGTGGTGGTGTGCTGCGTGACCACCCTTACTGCGCATGCGCAAACCCATTAAAAAATAAAAATAAAAAACCTCCTCTCTCCCTCTCTCTCGCCTCTACGCATCCCTGCCCGCGGCGTCCACACTCCCACTGCGCATGCGCGCCCCCCTCTCTCTCCTCTCCTACGCCCCCCCTCTCTCTCGCCTCGCGACGCCGACACAGGCAGCGTCTGCTAGCGAGTTTCTTGGTTGAAAAAACCGACTGCTCGCGCTGCACAACCGTTCACTGGCCACCCCGTATATATGGCAATGGATCTTGACCTCCAAGGTGGTGCCGGTGGGAGATTTCTCCTGTGCGTTGTTGAACAATAAAAAGTTCGCAGCGTGCGCGTTAACTAAAAGCGGAGTGCGGGTCTCTGTGTCCAGTCGGAGTCTTCTGTCTCTCATTGCCCATTAGCAGCGATTGGCATGTTCCAGTAGGAAACACCGCTCCATCACTGCCTGCTTTACGCCTCCCCAGTTTTCTCTCCTGCGCAACGCTGCGATGAGCGCCAGCGTCAACGCCGCCGCCAGTGTAAGCGTTAGCGCCCGCTGCTTCACATCTACACATGGTTCCCTTTAGCGGAAGGTGGTGTAATTGTTTATCTCTCCGCTCTCACTCCCTCTCCCATAGCAACAGCTGCGTGCGCGAGCGCTTATCCTCGCCCCTAGCAACCGGAGCAGGTGGTGCGGGCGGAGTAGCGGAGAGTGAGTGGAGTGGAGGAGCGCGCTCTGGTGTGTGAGGGCGCTCGCATCGCGGATGCTCGGCGGAGCTCCCGCCTGTGTAAAGAGTGTAGCAGAGGGTAGGTGCAGTGCTTCGCCGCTCCTTCTCTCGCCGTTCGCTCTCTCTCGTCCCTGCGCCCCACACTCCCGTCCGCTCGCTCGCAGGTCTATATAAATGGAGTGAAGCGCGCGCGAAATGCATTCGCAATTCCTCACGATTCCCTTCGGAGAGGTGGGGGGCTTTTTTTTTTCACTTTGACACAGCTCCCCCGCTCTCCTAGAGTACAGCACGTGGTACTGTAAATCGCTGATTTGTTTTTTTTTCTAATGACAAACGCCTTATAGTGCGACCTTCATTAGGGAGAACTTATTGCTCTCTTATAGCAGAGCTCATAGTGCTTTACATCAGGGGTCTTTGCTGTTAGAGAGAGAAAAAGTACGGCTTATTGGCAGTAATCGTTATCTATAATCAATATATCTAGGTTGTTATCAATAGCTAAAATAATCATTATCTGTAATCAATAGACGAAGTCAAACAATCAATAAACAATAGGCAAATTATCAATAATCGTTAAGACGTGATTTGGCTAAGTGTGCAGACGCGGTACAATGCCAAATGGAAGCTATCTTTCTTTGTCCCTGTCTACCATGTCGTCCTTTAGATAGGAACAGACAAGGGGAGGAAGGGTAGAGTCTGATGTCGAGCCAGCGTCCGCATAATAGTTCCCGGCGGGCCGCAGGTCATTGAACCCTACTCTCAATGATCAAGCATTTTCTAGACACACTGTGATCATGGGATACAGTGGTTTGAAAAATGCACATGGACAGCTTATCACTCTGCCATAGTGGAGTAAGTAATGCTTTTTATAGCCAGTCCTTTTTCTCTGAACAACAATAATAATAATTGATGGGGTTTAACGACGCGAAACCACGATATGATTATGAGAGACGCTGTAGTGGAGGACTCCGGAAATGTCGACCACCTGGGGTATTTAACGCACGCCTAAATCTAAGTACACGGGCCTCGAGCATTTTCGTCTCCATCGAAAATGCGGTCGCCGCGACCGGGATTCGATCCCGCGACCTGCGTGTCAGCAGTCGAGCACCATAACTACTACTAGACCACCGTGGCGGGTCTCTGAACAATATTCTATCATTGCATAGTACACATGGTACTTAAATCATGCTCTATTTATTCTTAGCTCATTCTTTCGTTTATCTGTTGGTGAAATTTTGTACGCACGAAGGGTTGCGTAGCTGTACCGATATACGTAGGCCTCCAAGTCGCCCCCATCTCGTCAAAGCAACGTTTGCTCGAGTACTTTCTTTTGTGGAACGTGCTTCGGGAGACGGCTTCACGCAGCTTTCTCATAGTACAGTAAATCGTACTCCGAGACATCGCGCTCCGCCGGCGTTGTTTTGTATTATCCTTATTATTTGATATGTATACACAAACACACAAGTGCACGGTGGAAATAGGGAGAGATCAGGCTGGCAACTATCACCTAGGGGGTCACAACGCCTGCCTACTCTTTCGGCGAAGAGGAAGATGTAAAGGAAAGGAAGGTAGGAGCAAAGAAAGAGGAGAGAAAATGGGAAGCTAAACAAATAAAACAGACAGGGACAAAACATATGTAGTAACACGAAAAAAAAATCTATAAGCCCGAAGCCAAATTAGTTTTGTATGTAAGAGTTAGCTGGGCTCGATGGGCCCGGTCTCGCGTCAGCCTCTCAGAAGAACGCAATCATCAAGGGTTGCAGACTGAAGTCCTTGAAGTGTATATTTCTTAATTAGCAATGCTCGCCGAGTCACGAATGCGGGGCGCTGTAAAATATGGTGCTCAATTAATTGTCTCACAAGAGTCACACGAACTACACACTCATCGAAAAGCCGCTGAAAACACTTTATGCTCTCTTTAAGTTATTCGTAGTAATAGCGTTCGAATTCCCTGCGAGTGAGCTCTCTCCTTGAAAGCTATACCGTGTCTCTCATGTTCCTGAGGTTGACAGTGCAAACTCGAAATAGTTAGGACCACTATACCACCCTCCAATAGCAATATACATAGTACTCTAAATCGTACATCCCTTTTATCTATATACGTGTTATTGTTATGTTGCAATATTTTTTACCTTAGTCGTGAGTTATGCAAAATTTGCTCTGGATATACCACTTCAGTTGTTCGTTTCCCCTGCGCGTGAGAATTACCAGCGCGCTGTTCCAAATTACGATACTTTTAACCACGATAAACGTTCCTGTCTGATAGTCACACAAGTATTATGCTGAAGCAGTGTTGTACACGTTCCGCTAAAACAGGAACGAAAGCTCGTTCCTCGTTCCTTGCCAATTTCGGAACGAGTTCCCGTTACAAGTTCCTCAAATGCAAAAGGAACTCGTTACAGTTACATTTTAAAAATTGGAACGTGTCGTTACATTAACGTTACATTGGAGTTTTTAATAAATATATAGTGTCGGATAATCCTGAGGCGAAATGAAGTGATCAAATGAAAGCTCCCATTGCGCTACATATGTCAAACGAATTTAACATTGCCGACAGTAGGTTATACATAGGTAAAAAAAACCTAAATAAACGCTCCTAGACAAATCTTTTGAGACCACCGGCATTACTACATGTATGTAACTGCAACTGTCGTGCTCGTCTATTTCAAGTCCAACACATGTGGCACTTTTTAACGTCGTTCTTCAAAGGCGCACTCAGGATACTGCACTTCACATATTCAAATGGAAATATCCACAAATGCGTCAATATAATTGAATTACTTGCACAGGAAATCGCACCGAAAGGGACCATAGTTAGGCGTTTAATTAGTGCTGATTCAATATTTCAATGTGTGCAGAAAATAATGTTCAGGATACACATTTGCGCCTTAGTAAAGTCCCCGGTTCACAGTCAGCGAACATATTTCTGTATATTTCGTCCTTTGTCTTTCTATCTTTTGCTCTATTTCTTGCCTTTCGTTCTCTATATTTTCTCTTTCTCTTTCTTTATATTTTTTCCGCTATCTCTCTCTCTCTCTGGATCTCTGTGTACGTTCGCTCGCCTTCTATTTTTTTTTTCTTTTCCCCTGTTTCTCTATACTCGTTTTCCTCTCCTTCTTTCCCTCCTCCTCACCATCACTTCTCCTTTCCACCCCCCTTGGTATACTGTACCACGGCCGGACTGGAGGAGCGACACGCGCGCACTCTCTTACGGCCTGCGCACCCAAGGAGGGAACAATAGGGCAGATTCTTGACTGCTCGTTGCAGGGATCGCCGCGTGGGGGAGCTTCGACCCGACCCTCTTCCCTCTCACTCCTCCTTTTTCTCAGTCGACGCCTCGCTTCTGAACGAGTCAGCCGACCACGCGTGCCGCACGTGTTTTTGATCTGCCGCGGAGTATTTCAAGTGCGCGGGCGCCGCTCCTCCCTGCAGCTGTACTGGCGAGGGTTGGGCCGCAGCGCCGCGAACTTGCGGTGGTGAAAGGTGGGAACTAGACACGAAGCGCAGGCCGTAAGAGAGTGCCCCTCCTCCAGTCCGGCCGTGACTGTACTATGCAAGGATATGCTATACACTTCTAGCGAGCGCGCATGTGCCAGAAAAACGCATAGCCAACAATTTCTTCAACATCCCACCTCATTAGAATATGGTTACTCAGCTAAGAGATGCATACGAGCAAATGGAAGGTCAGCCAGAATGGTATATTGCATTGGTGAGGTGTTTGTCCTCACCACCGTTCTAGTGTATAATGGGAAATGGCAGTTCTTTGATGTATTCGCTCTAGAGATAAATATGAGTTCTTCAGTACTGTGTGTTCGTCGTTGGGTCGCTATACGGGCAAAATGAACATATTAGTTCTCTGTCCACGTTTAATTGCTTCGAAGTGCCATGCCTATGTTGATTAAATACCATGAACGAAAAAAAAATCTAGATAGCCGAATGGTTACGACGCTTGCCTTCAGATCGTGGATAGGCGGTGTCGAATCTCACCTAGCCGAAAACATTTTGTTGCCAAGAATTTATCTATTTATCTATATCCCTTCCTTTCGCTCTCTCTGTACTCGTTCTCTCGCCCCATCACAGTTATTGCATCCCACGCCGGACAAATCAGCGCCCTTGTTCCGGGAGAGAAGCAGAAGAGGATGGCGATGACGAAGAGAGTGCGTGCCGGTTCATGATGATGATAATTTTCTTTCTACGACACGTGGAAACCTTGAGCATAACATCTCTCCTGTAAAAAATCAACTGTTCCTCCCGCCCCCAGCAGGCGCCTTGAAGTAAAAACCAGGATTCATGGTAGTCACGTAATGGGCGAGCGCTTCATTTTCGCGCCTCACACGGTCGCCCATCAGCTCTGTTCTGCATGATGTGCTGCGTGCGAGCGCCTGTTGAATGCCGTGGAACGTTTACAGAAGGAACGCCGTTCCCCCCTACCGTTCCTGCTTAAACGTAACGAGTTACCGTTACAGTTCCACCGATCCTGATTGGAACGGTGGCGTTCCTGCGAAAAGGAACTAGTTCCTGGAACGTCGTTCCTTGGAACGCCGTTCCGTACAACACTTTGCTGAAGACACAATGTCTTTCCAGGCCTCTTCCTCTCACACTCAATAACGGTGTGTTCGCAGGTTCCCCTCGACTCGAGAACTGCAAACCCTGCAATCCCGGCTGCGCCCATGCCATCCTGAACCGAGGAGCCAGCTCGGGCTGCCACCCCTGCCTCTGCGAAATCGCCGTTGTGCGGGTAAGTGGGCTCATCTCATAGGTCGGCAGAATACGTCGCCACTCACTCACTCACTCACTCCTCACTCACTCACTCACTCACTCACTCACTCACTCACTCACTCACTCACTCACTCACTCACTCACTCACTCACTCACTCACTCACTCACTCACTCACTCACTCACTCACTCACTCACTCACTCACTCACTCACTCCACTCACTCACTCACTCACTCACTCACTCACTCACTCTTACCTAAGAGGGTTGGGCTATGTGTTTTCAGTCACTTACGGCTGCTAACATCATTTAGGCAACAACTTATGCTCTCCCTCGCGTTCACACATACTTGCCGACACACATTTGCGTTCATACTCTCTCTTAAGTTAACGCTTGGGCACCTACTCATGCTCCTACTTGTGTCCGCTCACACTTACTGGCCCTTTATGTTCGCAGTTACCACACCCGCCAAATTATTTTCGGAAAGGATCTACCAACTAGCCCAACAAGTTCTTTTACACTTACCTAGAGTCCCGTTCATTATTCACATAGCAGTGACTGGGGACCTTCGCAAATACGATCATTCGCACGCTCGTCCGTTGTAAGAGGAATATACTTCGTGACAAAACAATAAGATGGTTTCCTCAGGAATGCGCGGAACAATGAGGTGCTTGCAATGACCGCACTCAGTCAAGGCTCAGGAATTAAGTGCGCTTGAAGTTGCACGATGAACTCCTGGCAGTCTGAGCCTTCCTAGAGCGACGTCGCACCACTTGAATAGGCGCATAGCAACTGCTATTGAACCAGATGGCGTGCAAGGTACTGCAGACGTTGTTCTGACGCGTCCAAACCCCTTTTCTTCCCGGAACGAATTCATTCAAATGCTGAATTAATTACAAACCGAAGCAGAAGGAACACGAACACAGTTTTTATGCACGTTCGATATGAAATATTGGATTGGTGGTTCTTTTGCAGAAACCAGAAAGACTGGAGGAGGCTCCATCAGGGAACGGCAACGAATGATACGCTCTGACGAAATCGCACGAGAACAGCCCGCCGCACAGCGCACCAGCGACAAAGCTCACGGAGCAATGTCCTGCCGAGCTTTTGTCTGTCGAGTCATTTTATATGCACCAGCTTTTACATTGAGCTTCTATAGCAGCACAGATCTTTTTTTTTTTTTTTTTTTGACGATCTGCATTTGTGTTTTCCAGATTGTTAGCAAATTTAGAGAGATCGGAATATGCAGAAAAATCGCTCCTATATTTACACTGTAAAAAGCAGAGAGAGAATAAACACGTTGGTGTTGTTTGTTTGTTGCACGACGTTGACTGTTACTAGAACATCACTGGAAGTGCCCCGATGTCGTACGCATGCACGTAGCGACGAACAGTATTCCGGTCTGCAAGCAGATCATCGCCATTGACAGGCATCAAGCGTCCGGAGAATGGAATCCGAGATTTGAGAGCACGCGATGAAAGCACGCTTCAATCACGGAGGCCATTTGTCACGCGGTGACCATATAAAAAGAAATTACGATGGCACGTTGAGCGCCGGAATGGCGCTTGGTGCAACAAAAAAAAAAAAACACGGTGGGTATTAGAATAACTGACTCGAACTTTTGTTCCTTTATGCGGTTCCACGTCTCTGTTAGCTCTTAAATGAACCATTCTTGAAGCTGTCTTCTAAAATACATTCTAAAGCAATCATAAGAATCGTTAATTACGTTGAGTTCAGTTGAGTGAAGTTGAGTTTAGTTAGCACATACAGTTTTAGAGTAAGCGGTTGGGTCAGGGGAAAAATATCTGCATAAAAGAGCTTGACAATGCCCCACGTCCCAGATTCACTTAATAAGTGAGATTAATAAGGGAGCGCGAACTTAATAAGTTAGATTTCGTGGCTTTACACTGAGAAAATAAATTATGTAAAATTTTTATGCCCGAAGTCAGGCTTTTTGTGGAATTTCTGTTGCAGGTAATTAACGTGAGTGTTTTAATCGCCGAGAAATTGTGCAATGAAAGGTTGATTAGACAGAAACGCAAAGTATTTCTTCACCACGTCTGAACGCTGCGAAGCATGTACGCAACACGAAAGTCTCAAGAAAATAATAATTTTAAGACCCGGCTCACATTTCGATGCAACTCGTAATACTGGCAAAAGGGCGAAGTCAGGGCGTGCCGAGAACGGTGCTATTCGCTTTTTTTTTGTCAACTTGTCAGATTCCTGCGGGTATGCGAATGGTATAGTCATAAAGTGTGTAGGCTTCATCCATCGTCCTATTAGATGACTTTGGAGAAGCATTTTAACTGCTAGAAGGTAAAAGATCTAAGTGCATAATGGAGCTGATTAAATTAAATGTGACGATTTAACACTTAAATAATTGACAAGTTTCAAGCGTCCTTCGTGTGTGTTCACGCATGTGTTCGTAAGTGCGTGTGTATGTATGCACATGCAAAATTTAAATACATCAGGACTGAGGGGCCGGGGGGGTCAATAGGAGCAGCGCCGAGTGTTATACAAAAATTATGACGGTTTGGACGAGGAAGGACAAGAAGGGCTTGCTGTAGGACAAGAAGGGCTTCCAAGGTATGCAAAAAAAAAAAATACACCATCGAACCATGAGGGGATGCGAAGCAGCATTGGGGGGTGCACACCAAGTTTCCCTTTACGTTCACTCGGCCGTCGAAGCCAAGCGTCGGCGTCGAGCTACCGCTTCCGCTACAGAAAGACAACGCGAGTCTGCGGCGAGGGTAGCGAGGCTTTCGAGACAACTGCAGCGACCGGGAACCGACGAAGCGACCGCACGATTCAAGCGGTACTTCCTCGACCGAGCGCACGCGCTTACATGAAATGGGGGGAGGGAGTGGGTTTACAAGCTGCAGCGCGGGGGGAGGAGAGGAGAGAAGGCGATCGAACACCTACACGAAGGAGAGTGGGAGAGAGAGTAGGCGCATGCGCAGTAAGGGTCGTCAGGACGCACACCACCACCGGATTGAACTCCACTCTAAGCTGCTTCGCATCTAAAACAACATCCTTGAAATGAAGCGGAAGGGCCAAGTGCAAGACTCTCAGCAGATCAGCTATACACAGAGGGATTCATAACTGCCATTATAGGAGCACGAAAATGAAGTACTTGCCATAAATGAAGTGGCATTAAAAATTGTATTTTTTGCAGTCTCGCGTCACTGGCTGAGGTGAATAATATTTCTTTTTCTTTCGTAAGCAATAAGTAGTGAATTACTAAAAATACCGAAGGCAGCCACTTTTACTAGAGTTTCACAAATATCAGACGAACGCTTGGCAATGATGATCGAGCTTCTGTTAGCAAGAAAATGGCGTCGGCGAGGGACAGTTTCGATGTCACGACTGATGGAACCTTGAGGAAACAGCGTCGTAAAAAAACAGCGCGGGCACGCGGGACCAGAAAGACAGACAGGACTTTGCGCTGGCTAACAACATGAGCATTTATTTCGTGTGAACAAACAAAAATGCGCTGCGTCTACGTCCTCTCGTTTCTGTCTTGTCTAGTGTTTTCGCTAAACCCCATTATGACTGACTTGTTCCAACTCGCCCAACAAGCAACGTTGTTGAAACATATACGCTTCCTTGGAAAGAGGAAAAACAAGAAAAAAATAAGGAAAGGGAAGCGCTGCGCATACGTCTCTACTAGTACATGAAAATGCGAAGTTCAGTCACGGAGATAATTAATCTCCTTGTCGGTTAGTACGATGGACGGTGCGCTTGCACATGATGGCCCAATGGAATGCATCGTCTACGTAAGATGCACGTCTCTTCAAAACTCGGAGTGCATCCGCACGATATCTTACGCAGATATCTTACGCAGAATCGCGATATCTTACGTAGATATCGCGATTTCCGCGCCCGGGAAATCTATGAAGCGTTCACGATACATTCCATTGGGCCATCATGTGTAAGCGCACCATCCATCGTGCTAACCGACAAGGAGATTAATTATCTCCGTGGTTGAGCTTTGCTTTTTCATGTAATGGTCGAGACGCATACGCAGCGCTTCTTTTTCCTGCATTTTTTCTTGCTTTTCCCCTTTACAAGGAAGCGTATATGTTTGTTCACCCGAAATAAATAGTAATAACAATATCTGGGGTTTCAAGTCCCAAAACCACGGTATGATTATGAGAGACGCCGTAGTGGAGGGCTCCGGAAATTTCGACCATCTGTGTTCTTTAACGTGCACTGACATCGCACAGTACACGGGCCTCTGCCATTTCGCCTCCATCGAAATGCGACCGCCGCGGCCGGGATCGAACTCGCGACCTTCGGGTTAGCAGCCGAGGACCATAACCACTGCTCCACCGCGGCGGACACGCGAAATAAACGCTCATGTTGTTAGCCAGCGCAAAATCCTGCCTGTCTCTCTCTGGTCCCGAATGCCCGCGCTGTTTTTTATGATGAAGCAATGCCAACAAGTTCAAGTTTTTACCCTTTTAAAGTACATTTATTGTGAAAACAACTAATGCCATTCTTAGTTACACTTAGAATTAGCAAGAAGTAGCCAGCCACTCGTTAAATTAATAATTATATAGCTTTAGAACGTGGTTAATGATGCAGCTTTCAGTTTTATAAGTCGCCTTGAGTATGCTCAGCCGCTGTAAGGTGTCACCTTCTACTTAAAGGATGCTGGTTCCATTCCCGGTGATGGCGGCCACATTTAAAAGGGCTAGAAATGTGGAGCGGACTCGCTCCCATATTCTTTTCCTCTTTTCTACCTATTCAGGAGGCAAAGAGCTCAAAGCATAGCGCCAGAAATGCAATAACTTTCCTGTACTTAGATTTTGGTGTACGAGTTAGGTCACCAGGTGGTCAAAGTTAAGCCTGAGGCCCCGACAATGGCGTGTCTCGTAATGATGTAGCTCTGGCGCGTAAAACCACCAAATTTAGACTAAGTGTTATCACGTCTGCTTACAAAACGACTCAATGACACTTGGTTTTTACAGTGTACTGGAAGTAACATTTAATTGAGAATGCAGCACCGGACTTCAACCACCCTGACTAGTACAGAAAAAGTAGAATCCAGGCAAAACGTTACCTTCGCGATAACGCTGACGCATGAGCATAGCATGATATATCAACTTTTTCTTTTTTCGGTCCTACAGCACTATAGCTAACAGCACGTGCTTTTACTCGGAAATTAATTAATGTGGTTTTACGTGCCAAAACAACGCTATGATTATGAGGCACGCCATAGGGGGGTATTATGAAATAATTTTGACCACCTTGGGTTCTTTAACTTGCACCTTTATATAAGTACACGGGTGTTGTTGCATTTCGCTCTCATCGAAATGCGGCCGTAGCGGCGGTGAATCAAACCCGCATCGCGGAGCTTCGCAGCGCGGCACCCTACCTGCTATGCGATAACTATAATTACCTGCGAAGACGTCAACTCGTACTCAAATAACTGTGAAGGAATTCGATAACCAATATTATTATATCTCTATACATCAAGCTTAGATTATTGTCTCTAATTATTTCGCAAAAGGAGAGGAATTCATTGGCTATATCTTCCAGCATTCCTCGCCTAGCTCCCAATTGCATTGCCGACTATCTCGGAGGTCATACTCTGCTATTTGTACTGCGCTAGGCGTACTAGAGATGGCGCCACTTTTTCTCGAATGGCGTTCATGGGGTGTTTCATATAAAAGCATTCGAGTGCTTCAATATAAATGCAGTTCACTGCAAGCGGAGGGCCCCTAGATTCCTCAAACTAACTCCTGACATCAACATTATTTGAATACGTGATTTGTTTACTGAAAGGCCAGTGGGCGTGACTTTTCGGCTCGCCATGCCTCGTGCGAGAAGGCTTATATGTTTCTTTTTAATGCGAAGCATTTCTCAAGGCCTGACCACACGTACGCGTTGCAGCGTGTCAGCGCGTCGTTTTCTGAAGCGGCGTCGCGCCCTCTTCCTATATAGAGAGAGGGCGCGCGGCTACACGAAGCTGCGTGCCCTCTCTCTAAATAGAGACAGGGCGTGACGCCGCGTCAAAAAGCCACGCGCTGACACTATCTATCTATCTATCTATCTATCTATCTATCTATCTATCTATCTATCTATCTATCTATCTATCTATCTATCTATCTATCTATCTATCTATCTATCTATCTATCTATCTATCTATCTATCTATCTATCTATCTATCTATCTATCTATCTATCTATCTATCTATCTATCTATCTTCCACAGTTATACGCAACTCAGAGCGCAAAAATTGCTGTGCTATTTTTTTTCTTTCCTAGGTTCCTATAAACCTATCATTTGGAGCAAAAGAAAGCTAATGCTCCGTTCATAATTTCTCTTACCATGACGTTTCACTGACGTCAGATGTTAGTGCCTATGGCGGCCGGTAGGGCCGCATGGTCGCTTAGGAGCCCGAGAAAAATGCGATTTCAAACGGGCGTCATTAATTATAGACTGGATATTGCGCCGAAATATTTCGGAATAGGCATGTCTAATTCTTATTGAAGCAGGCAAAATTACAACCGGGCAGCTTCATTTTCGTTTCCCGACCCCTTTAATAACGCATCGCTATAAGGACATGAATTACATAAATATGACATAAAAATGAATTTAGATGTAACTGGTGCTATAACTCGTTCGATGGCAGTCACATCGCAAGTAATATTTTTCTTATAAATAGCAAATAGGAAAACTCTGAACGACCTGATTCTTGACAAATTAAGTTCAGGAAATCACTCGTTTGAAGTAGTTTTTGACGAAGCGCTTTAAAGGATAAAGCTGATGGCTCGAGAAAACAAGTGCTAAAATTATCACTCTGTTTTCTACAAATAACGCAAGCTAACGAGAAATTTACGCATACCTAAGTAGATGTGGCCTAAAAATCACTATAAGGAAGGCATCAGATTTTTATGCCGTGCAGTGCTGGGACTGAATTATGCTGTTTTGATCGACCTGTAAGCTAAATATTCATACTCTCATTCACGCACCGTTTGTTCATTCTGTCCCATTCAATTTTGTCAACGGCTGGCCCTCCATTGGCAAGTGGACGAGAAGCAATACATATCCCATTTGTTATCGCCAACTTTAGTCGCAAAAATATTGCTATGAGATTTATAATTACACTATATAGCGAGATTTTGTGCGTGACGTGTATGAAGACGTGCATTCTGGAACGGGCCATCACGCAGGACTAAATAATGGGTCGTATTGAACTGCCGACGCATTTGACCTGAAGTGACGATTTCGACGGCCGAAGAATGTCCTATCGTGAGCAATGCGAGCCGGAACAACGAATTCATGTTTGTTCGATTACTTGTAATGTACTGATATGAATATTACGTATTTAATTGTCAGATATACCTTACCGCTTGCGCAGTACCGCGCGAGAGAGAAAGCACTTAATTTGCACCCACAGAGAGTATGGGCGATAGGGGTGGGACGCAGCTACCCTTTTCACTGTCTACTTCCCCCTAGACGTCAGCCGGAACCAGCTGACTTCTGGTGGCGGCCTGGGCTTGACGGATGGCTTGTTCTTGGCCTTTTTCTTTCTGGCTATGGGCGGAGGAATCTTATGACACTTTGTTCCCATTTAGATCGTTTAGCACTGGGCAGGCCCAGAGCATGTGATCTAGGGTTGCTATGCCTTCACAGTTTTTTTTTTCATTTGGAAGAGTGCATCTCAGGATTCCATTTGCTTACGATATACGGGTTTGGGAAGGTACCCGTCTGCAGCTTTCTCCAAGTGACTTCTTTTTTCTTTTTGAGATATTTCTTGGGTGGGAGGAGGTAGCGCTTTCTTGCCCATTTTTTAGTGTTCTAGATTTCTCTGTATGTGGTTAAATCTAACATTTTCGCTGTTGCCAACTACGTTTAGCCGTTATGACCCATAAAATGCACTCACTTTCATTCTTCCAGTTCACACTGCTGACGACTACACGTATACTGACCACGATCATTGAACAATCTTGCTCTGAGTGTCGCTTTTTTTTAAAATGCGAATGCATTTCATAGTCGAGCTATGTCAGGCATCCGGCGTTGTCCGGCGTTGTCCAGCGTTGTCCAGCGTTGTCCGCGGAGGAGGAGGAGGAGGAGGAGGAGGAGGATAGGTTGAGGAGGTATGCGCCGGCAGGTGTTAGATGTGAAGTATCTTATGGCCAAGCTTAATCCGGTGGTGGTGGTGTGCGGCGTGACCACCCTTACTGCGCATGCGCAAACCCTTTAAAAAAAATAAAAATAAAAAACCTCCTCTCTCCCTCTCTCTCCTCTAGGCATCCCTCCCCGCTGCAACCACACCCTCACTACGCATGCGCCTCCCCTCCTCTCTCCCCCTCTTACACTCCCCCCTCTCTCCTCCAGGCATCCCTGCCCGCGGCGTCTACACTCCCACTGCGCATACGCGTCCCCCCTCTCTCTCCTCTCCTACGCTCCCCCCCTCTCTCCTCTACGCATCCCTGCCCACGGCGTTCACACTCCCACAGCGCATGCGTGTCACCCCCCTCTCTCTCCTCTCCTGCGCTCCCCCCCTCTCTCGCCTCGCGACGCCGACGCAGGCAGCGTCTGCTAGCGAGTTTCTTGGTTGAAAAAACCGACTGCTCGCGCTGCACAACCGTTCACTGGCCACCCCGTATATATAGCAATGGATCTTGACCTCCAAGGTGGTGCCGGTGGGAGATTTCTCCTGTGCGTTGTTGAACAATAAAAATTCGCAGCGTGCGCGTTAACTAAAAGCCGACTGCGAGTCTCTGTGTCCAGTCGGAGTCTTCTGTCTCTCATTGCACATTAGCAGCGATTGGCATGTTCCAGTAGGAAACACCGCTCCATCGCTGCGTGCTTTACGCATCCCCAGTTTTCTCTCCTGCGCAACGCTGCGATGAGCGCCAGCGTCAACGCCGCCGCCGGTGTAAGCGTTAGCGCCCGCTGCTTCACATCTACACATGGTTCCCTTTAGCGGAAGATGGTGTAATTTTTTATCTCTCCGCTCTGACTCCCTCTCCCATAGCAACAGCTGCGGGCGCGCGCGCTTATCCTCGCCCCTAGCAACCGGAGCAGGTGGTGCGGGCGGAGTAGCGGAGAGTGAGTGGAGAGGAGGAGCGCGCTCTGGTGTGTGAGAGCGCTCGCATCGCGGAAGCTCGGCGGAGCTCCCGCGTGTGTGGAGAGTGTAGCAGAGGGTAGGTGCAGTGCTTCGCCGCTCCTTCTCTCGCCGTTCGCTCTCTCTCCTCCCTGCGCCCCACACTCCCGTCCGCTCGCTCGCACGTATATATAAATGGAGTGAAGCGCGCGCGAAATGCATTCGCATTTCCTCACGATTCCCTTCGGGGAGGTGGGGGGCATTTTTTTTTTTGGCACGTGTTTGAAAAGACAGAATTTACTTTGTGCTTTGGAAATCCAGGCTGGTGAGGGGAGAACGCGGTCGTTGACAACTCTGCCCAATATCTAGCTCAGCGAGTCACAGATTTGGCTCTGCATTGTTTGTCCCGGTAATACTGTGAAACGGACTATGCAACAAGACGAGAAGTCCGATCATGAAATTTCGCTGCCTGAAGCCGCCTTGCTTTGATGTGATCGTCTTGTGTTGAAGGAGTTCTTCCTACATGCAGATAATTTCACTTTATGTTTATCAGAGCCTCTGTACACCTATAAGCCAGAGGTCGCGTTCGATAACTGCTTTATATTTCAGTTCTCCACAACTTACGTAAAATGATTTGCATTTAAGCATGCATTGAATGGAAGTGTAATAATGTGATAACCGAAAATAAGGAAATTCTGTTGTACGGGAGGTCTGCTGAAATGAGGTATGTTGACCAACTACATACCTCATTCGGTATTCATGAGAATACCTACAACTCAATGTTGAGCCCATAAATTGGCTACAAATATTTTAGTTCTTGTCATGGTGTAATGCACCAATCATAAGTGACCAATTTGGGTAACTAAGTATTCTTGAAGTTACAGAGCCTAGCCCGAAATGTCCTAAATATTGATGGTGTTGGTCAAGCGTGCAATCTGCCACTTGGGTGCATTTCTGCTTATTTCTTGGGTGCGTTTCGCAGCACTGAGTCACGTCGCTGTGCCGCACAGGAACCACAGAAAATAACGTTCACTGAACACTTATAATAAAAAAAAACCACCATAACACCAACGAAAAACATTCTGCACATTGTCGGGTCGCCTCACCGGACTGCTTCATACAGCGGTGACACCGCGGCGGTCTCCAGGATACGCGCAGCGGTGAAGTTGGCTTTCCCTCAAAAGGATGCTTTTAAATGCGAAGCATTTCTTGACGAACTTCGGCGATTTCGAGCGTATCTATCTATCTATCTATCTATCTATCTATCTATCTATCTATCTATCTATCTATCTATCTATCTATCTATCTATCTATCTATCTATCTATCTATCTATCTATCTATCTATCTATCTATCTATCTATCTATCTATCTATCTATCTATCTATCTATCTATCTAGCCGCCTACGACTTTGTGCTCTCCTGGTCGTATCGTTAATGGGATCTATACCACATTTGGTATGGCATAACCTGACTGTATGACGAACATAAATGAGAAGTGGTAATTTGGAAGTCATGACTTGTCATGTGCGACATGACTTGCATGCCACGCTCATGGCGTGCTCGCGGCCGTTTATTTAGCTTGAGATACACCAAATTTGGTTTTGAGTGACATGACTGTATGACGAACATAAATGACAAGTGGTCATATGGAAACCATGACATGTCATGAGCGACAAGACTTGCATTTCACGCTCATGGCGCGCTCGCGGCCGTTTTCGTTAGCTTGAGATACACCACATTTGGTATTGAGTGACATCACTGTATGACGAACATAAGTGGCCGGTGGTAACGTGAAAATCTTGGCATGCATGTCATCTACAACGCCATTTACATGCCACGCTCATGATGCGCTTGCGCCCAGTTCGCTAGCTTGATATACACCAAAATTGGTATTGCGCGACGTGACTGTATGACGAACATAAATGACAGGTCCTAACATGTAAAACATGACATGCAAATTATGTAAAGCATGATTTGCTCCTTCCTGGCTGCTTCGCATTTCATCTATTCCCACAGTGCGTGGGATCTGCCGGCTTTTTTGAGCTCGTGAGCGCTCTTGGCGAATAGGGGTGCGAGCGGCGAGTTCTATCAAATGCGCAACTCTTTTACCTTAGCATATGCAGTAACTCCACTCACTATAGCTAGCCCGCGCAGCCTGGCTGATGGTTCCTTCTTTCTCCGTTCCATTCGTATCCACCTATCTCATTAAAATCTGTTGTCTCAATAATGTGAGGTGGCGAAATAAGCAGTACGATTTTTTAACTGGTCGTTGTCGGGGCAAGCGAATCAAATACGAACCGAATAGTGCAAGAAGTGCTAGTCCAGTGTTGTTAAAAGTGTCTTCGAATACTGCTAGCACGTTTTGAATTAGTATGAAATGGTGCTTTTCACCTCGCTCTTTTCGTGATTCTGGCATTAAACGCGCAAATGAGGCATCAGGAAGAACTCCGGAAAAAGCAGCAGAGATGTGTAGTTTACTTTGTCGTTTCCAAGCTGATTACATTTTATTCTATCAAATTTCTTAATTCCATATGCGCGCATCTCTTCGAAGAGTGCGATTGACATGGGAAACCTGGCTCTCTGCGACGAAACGTACGGCACCTATGTAAGCTTCTGTGCTTTCAGACTATGCTGTTCGCGGGGACTAAGCCTTAGCGCTATACTCCAATACTGTGCTTACTTGGGTGACCAAAACTTTTTTAAAACGTTCAGCATCTCTTTGAAAAATATCCGCATTTGAGAATAGCGGCTACTTGATTAATGCTAATAATAGTTTCTGTGATTTTACGCGCCAAAACCGCGATATGATTATATACGAGACACGTCGTAGTGGAGGGCTCCGGAAAGTTGCGCCACCTGGGGTTCTTGAACGTTCACCTAAACCCTAGAACACGGGACTCTAGCATTTTGCTTCCATCGAAATGCGACCGCCACGGCCGTGATCGAACCCGCGTGTTTCGGGTCAGCAAGCCGAACACCGCAACCACTGTACCACCGCTACGGCCCAATTGATTCGATAATCATATCGAACAGAACATTGTGCGATTCAATGCTTGAAGTTTTACGTACATTCGCATGAGCCTTGGTCGGTACCTTTGCGTTTACAGCAGATAGTCAACTCAAGGTAAACGTGCACAAACCTGACAATGTCGCCTGTGTGCTCGACGTGCTCGCTCTGTCGAGAACTGCGGGCTTTCCGCAGGCGATAGCGATAGATTGTGTCCCGCCGCTGCTTGGCTTGCGAGCTCTGTAGTGTTCAGCTACGCTTTGGCTTCGGTTGACCGTTTCTTCGGTCGGCTGCGCTGCCGGACTTGGTGAATGTTGCAAAATCATGAAGATTGCATCTCTGCCGACCACTGCAGTGATACTCGCTAACATAAGCTAAAGAACACACTGATTTCAATAAGGCCGTAATCGATAAAATTGCGCAAGGATTAAACGTGTTGGGTTCATTCCGATAAACAGCCGTCGTGGAATAGCTTTCGCTTCCGCTAGCCTTGTCGTGTTACTAGACACTGTTTCCCAGTTTTGCTGGTTGCGACTGATCTAAGCCGCGCACGCGCAAAAGACTTTCTGCTCTAAATTACATAAAAAAATTAATTTCTCACGGAATTTCTGTGTATAGTTGCTTGCATACAAAATTATCACTTTAAGTGTTAACCAGAGTAACTGAAGGCCAAAACGGCGGACTTGGAACGCCCATTTAGCCGCGGGTGCCACGTACAATATACGTCAGCTGCACAAGGGCCCTGAAATGGGTTGTTATTGTACGCGAGCGCATAAGCGTCGGCAGGATTTTTTCTTGGGAGGTGCAAACCCGTTTTGCATCGCGGTGTGGGAGAGGGGTTGCGCTAGTTTGGCTTGGGTGGAGGGCAAGTACTGGCATAGCTTGGGAGGTGCAATCGCCCCTCCTGCAACCCCCCCCTTGCCGACGCCCACGCGGGAGCGTTAGCGCAAGAAACAAGTCAGCGTGCCCTGTTGGCCTTGCCTTGTCTGCACCGCAAGTTCTCGGCACCTTCCAGAACGTTTGTGGGAGCTCTGCACTCTGCCTGTGCGCATGCGTACTCCGATAAAGCATCGCTGGAGTAAAAGTGCGCGAGCGTTGTTTCCGATAACTGGCAGCGCACCTGCAATCTCAGAAGCTGAGACAAAATCTTGAATTCTGATACTCGGTTCAAGTGTTGTCGCTTTGCTTGACACGATATATTCTAATCGCTCCTGCACCACTCCTGCAACAGCCATTGACTAAAGCGGCCGCACCACAGTTATGTGGTCACTCAGCTTTCTCCTTTTACGAATCCCTTGTCATTGGACGGTCTGCCGCCTTCGATAACACACACCATCAGGCTTGGCTAGAATTTTTTTAACACGAAAGTGTTTTTATTCCGGACGTATGTCCGTCACGGATATGGCGTTGCAAAATATACATTAACAGATGACAAAGAAAAAAAACTACAAGAAAAAACTTGGTCAGCGGGAGTCGAATCTACGCCCTCTCGCTCCGCAACACGAAACGACTCGGCCACAGACCATGCGTTATTCGAAGTAGTAACGGCGAGCTCTTTATATACACCATTTACAGTCGGCGGGTACTCAGAGCTCGGAGACTTCAGCGTGTTCTCGTTATGACTAGCGAGATGGCGCGACGGGCGCGTGGGTGCGCTTTAACGGTCGTCGCTCCGCGCGTTGCGATGGGCGCGCGCTTATCTCTGGATCGGGGCTGGTTAGTGCGTCTAATCTTGGCGTTGAAGATTCCAGAGAGCACGAAGGTCACTCCGCTCGCTGCAGCGGCCACGTTTGCGAAAGACGCGCGCTTCTCACATACGAAGAAGTAACTGTGGCAGTTGTTAGTTCGCGCTAGCCCGTGTACTTAGATTTAAGTGCAGGTTAAGAACCCCAGGTGGTCAAAATTTCCGGAGCCCTCCACTACTGCGTCTCTCATTATCATATCGTGGTTTTGGGACGTTAAACCCCAGATATTATTGTCAGTTCGCGCTCGTCTTGTGTATACTTGTGCGCTCGTTTCTCGTGCGTCCTTCTTTGTGTTTGAGCAGCACGCTTCAAGCGTCGAAGCTGTGACAGTTGTCAATTCGCGCTCGTCCTGTGTATGTTCTTTTCGTGCGACCTTTCTGCTTGAGCAGTGAGCTGCAAGTTTCGAGCTGCTTACCGTTCTTCGCGTGACATTACAATCTGTTGCTATAGCATTCATTCCTTTGCCATTGTGGCGAAACAATGCGCAATGAACGCTCAACAACCTCTGTGAAGACACGTTTCACTTTCGTGTTTTACCGATTCCCTATGACAGAGGGATCAGCCATGTTTTTTTAGGAGCTTGCTCGGCAAGCTTCTTAAGCTCGCGCCTTGTCCTGCGGCGGCGGCGATGGCGGCGGGCGTGTACACGCCGCTCGAGGCGCCGGCTTTCCGGTGATTTTAAGAATGCTCACTAGATGGTGGCGCCGCTCAAGGCGACGCACACTACTCTCAGCACGTGCGCTTCTTTTCTCTTCGCCGGGTGCTCACGCAGTGAACACTCTTCGTTACCGCTCGGCCGCATGAACACCGCGCAAGCCAAGGCAGCAGGGCGGCGGGCTCGCTACGAGCAGCAGCTGGGGCTCGCCGCCCGAGCGCCGCATGTAATGTCTATATATAACAACGTTGTCACGTCTATATATGGTGGTAAGAGATGTGTACGGAGGATTCGTGGTTTACCAGATCATCTCCGAGCAAGCTCCTCCAACATCATTCACTTTGTGGATATGGCGGTGATTGTTTTTCTTTTGTGAACAACTGTGGCGTAACAGATCTATGCCAATACGGACCGCGACCTTCTCACATACCGCCAGTTAATAAGCTGAGTGGTCCTCTTTGATCAACAGCAGACATCACGGGTAAAATAAAAGGTTGATTGCGGCAGGGGGGTTGCATATGATGTTCTGTTATCGTGTGGAAAGTGTTACGCGGGGTAGACAGGCCGCTGTTGTAGAAGCAGATTATTAGGTAATAAGGTATCTTCGAGGGGACAGCCATGCTCGAATCTTTCATTACATTGCGGAGAATGCGGCTGCTCCTGTGCACTCAGCAACAAGTGAATTCTCAAGATTAAAAGACAAGGTTGCACAAGAGATTGAAGAGGCATACTTTACAAACAGACTGGAAAAAACATATACCACGAAGCCTTCCATCACTCTGCATATGTCACTTAATTAGATTGCCTGAATGCTAATCCCTAAATGACGTGTGTTATACTTCATGTTCCTTATTGTTACCCCGTGTTCGCACGTTCGTAGAGGTATATGTGTGGTTCTTTTCAGCAAATTATTCGGTTGATAGTTTGGGTGATGTCTGTACGGTTCTTTTTTTTCTGTTCGTGTTATTCTACAGTGCCTTCTTCGAGAAGACACCATGAGCTTGAACACATTAACTATTCTCATGTCATTGTGACGCTGAGTTAATTGTTCTTGCAGTGAATCTCATTAGAACAGTCATTGCTGTCAGGGTGCATTGTCCTAGTATGGGGCGATATCTGATTACAAGTGTAAAGTCACAAACAAAGAACTGTGCACGTCCAAGGAGCAAGTTGGCATCAACTTGATGCGCCATGCCCGTACCACAGCTCCGATTGATAACAGACTGCGCATGATCTGGCACAGCTCGTAGTGCAGAGCGAAAGAGAACAAAAGGCAAGCACGGAAGTGGTGGTGTTGACTTCGTTTGATTGTAGTTAATTCTTTCCATGTGCACCAAGGCACATTGAACGTCTTTTCTGTTGGGAAAATGTCAGCGAGGATATGCTCTTACTTTGCATACCCTTGAAAATATAAAAAATAAACATGGTTATAGGAAGTCGTGAAGGACGAAATGTTTCTTCCGTGGAGTCTCAGGTAGGTAAACTCTTCATGCTGTAAAGCACTAAAGAAGTGACGACCTATACTGGCAAGAACTGTACACTACAGGAGTAAGCACAATCACTACGCACAGTGAAAAAACTTTACTCTCACACAAGAATACACAATATACGGCGCAGGTGGTTTGTACTGGGCACTCATGTCGTGTACAGCTGACTTAGAAGTTGTAATCTAACAAAGTCGCATGCTCGAGGTCTCATAGCTTATACTGCAGATGCAATAACGCTATAGGTGCCCCGATTCGAAGCTTATACTTCGCCCCATGAACAAGCTTTACAAATTGGAAGAGCCGTACTTTTTTTTATTATTAAATGTCTTTAAGGAGAGGTTGTTGCCTAGGTATGGCTCCGGCTATTCCAATTCTCTTACATAATAATTTGCATCATAATGTTGTCAATAACCATAAAGCAATACAAAGTTTACTCACGAGAATATCCATTCACAACAGCAATGCTCACACGTCACAAACAATGTTCACATATCATCAGTGTTCACGCAGGTTCACACGTCAACAGCAGCGTTCAGGCACACAAATCTTCTGTAAAGAGTCGCATTTGTTTCAGCGTTTCGCCAAATATGTCGTCGCAACGGAGTCAGCTCAGGACTTTTCAAGAAGCTGATGCCCATCTACCACGGCTAATATGGTGCTGCTAGAGTTCTGCAATCATACCAGCTGCGAAGTTTCCTTGCGAAACCTGGACATGAGCATTGGCAAACACGCGGGTGCTGGTGAGCAACGACCTGGGAGCAACGACAGAAAGCGCACCGCATCGCCGCAGCTATCGCCGTCATTGAGAAAGTTAGGAGAATTATAGTAGTTTTAAGAAAGATCGAAGGGTTTTGTCGCCGCACTATCGACTGCTAAATGTTAACAGCAAACGTGAACACACCGCTCGCTTCATCAAGACTGCGGCGGGGCTGTGCAACGCAGATCACACGAAAAAATGTCATTTATAAGTCTGTTTTTCTGCCGACAGGTAGCTCCACAATCACCAGCGATCCACAATTTCGATCAATGCCGTGTTCCGAATTGGGATACGCGGAGCCTGTGTACTATTACACTGCTCAAACGTTTGAAGAACTCTGGGTGAAGCATCATTATCCACAAGTTTTGTTCGCTTAAGTTTAATATTATATGGAATCTAATTTGGTTATTATTGAGGAACAGTTATGATGTTCGCGGTGCTCCCCATTTATTCGTGAAATGAAAGAGTGCACGAAGCCAAGCTCAATGAAAAAAAAAAGAAAAAAAAATCTTGTATTTTCATACAATATGACCCTCAATTTAATTGTCACTTAGTAAGATAAATTGAGAAGTGTGAATCCGCTGATTATCGCGGCAAATCAATATCGTGTGGATTGAGGGTTGCTCTTTTTTTGTTAATCTTCGCTAAAGCAAACAGCATACATAAGTCGTAACGTGAGTAACATGGCTTTGAAGTTCTTCAGGGTTGCTAATATTTAATGCTAATATTTAATGCTGCTAATTCTGCTAATACATGTTATCAAGTGACCACTTCCAAGCCCCATAGATATGAGCCTAGCTCCCATACGCTTGGTGTCGTTAGTCCTGTAATGAACATAACATAGTCGGGCATGTAATGCATGAAAACTTATATCTTTTTTATTTTTCATAACTATAAGGTCTAATCAAGTATCCTAGTTTTCGCACATAACATATACACCTGCTTCCTCCGTGTTGATGTCATGCTACCATATAAGCAGCGTAATTATATGTAAAGTATTAAAAATTTATAGCATCCGAGTGGATGTAACAGATAAAAGAAGCAATTACAATACGACTGTAACACAAGAACACGGTACACTAATTCGACAGAGCCGAGATCATTCCATACACCAATAATTCGTTGTGGTGTAGCTACAGCACGGAAAGCATGAGATCCGTGTACCATGCGATGTCAGTGCACGTTAAAGAACACCAGATGGTCAAAATTTCCGGAGCCCTCGCCTACGGCATGTCTCATAATCATGGCTTGGCTTGGACCCTCAAAAACCCCAAATATTACTATTATTAAAGTACAGAAAAAAAGTTTTCTTGGACAACAAAAGCGAATGGCGTTTGCGCGTAGTGGGAAAGAACGCTCGTTTTCTACGATATGAACGACGCCTGAATCCAGATACTGACACTTCGTGAACACAGAAATAGTAAATTTCACCCTCGTAATGCTTCCGCCACAACAAAATGTAACGTGTATCTTCTTCAATGAACGAAATGTGTAACAGAGTGTATTTGGTCCCGTATGTAATGCGCTGGGGCTCACGCCTCTGGCGTGCAGTAGTTTCACAGAACAGCTGCAGTGAGAATGTTTACTTGGCTTGAAGAAAATGGACACCTTCTACACTTTCAATCAGCTCATGGAACTTCAGCTGCTGCGCGGTTCGAGTGAAAATGAGAAGAGGCAGAGGATGTGATTGAGAAAAAGAAACAGAAGAGTTCGCTTCAGATGCAGGATATGCAGGTCAATATCTTTGTGACCCCTTTCCCCGTTTGGCCTTCAGTACTGGGCAGAGCAGGTGATGAGTGCGAGAGAAACAGATGTGCCAGCGTGCCGATGTTATCTGTAGTCCTTGAATGGTATCTGTACACGTGACTCGACCATAAAAAGGAAACCTGGCAGTGGTGGGATAGTATGAATTACGTAATGTGTGTTTTTTTTTTTTGGAACGATGCCAATACGTAATAACTGTACTATAGGGCACAATGGGAGAGGTTTGCGAAACACCTAATTAGTTGAATTTAATTGCTCTTTTTTCATTACTTTAGAAATTTCATTCCGTTGTGGTCGACTCGCGGCGACGTTGTCTGAGATCATTGGTATGTGTTAGCTACACTATGGGTATGTCACTCATAAAAAAAAAAGAAAAAAAAAATCGGACTTTTCTGCAAAGACTCGGCAGTGGCGAAATATAGTACTCGCGATTATATAAAAAATATTCTATAAAAAAGTAAAAAAAAGAAACCTAAAGTCAACGCGCAAATGATAAGTTTCCCAATTTGCTGTACCGGTATTTTTTTATGTTTCCGCTTACCTTGGCATACGTGTTCACGCAATGTGATCTTTAAGTACGTGTCATCTAAGTGTGGCAATAAGTACACTTCTCAGCGCCTTCGAGTTCCTATTCAAAATATTGTACATAAGGGTCCTCGAAGCAATGACGTCGAGTGAAGGTTCCGAATTGCTGTGCTTTCCTTGTACACCTTCTGGTACTATAGCAAGTGACATTTGTAGGGGCTTAGCAAGAATACGTAACATTGTTTCGTTGACGTTGTCGAAAGTGGTACAAAAGGCGGGAACTCATTCGAACACAATCTGAGAATAAAGAAATCACGGTAAGGAAGCTATTCACACTGAATCAGACCTATCGTCTGTTCAACATTGTCAACGGGCCGTCTCAAGCTCGTCGTCTCTCGAGGCAAGATTCTCGCTGAGAGTGAATGGCTACGTTGTACGTCGGAATATCGAAAATAAAGTTTGGTCTCACAACACGTGTTAGAAGAACTTAGCGATGACCGCCCGGACACGGTTATCGCACGACAGTGCATTCCACGGATTGCGCAAATAAATGGTACGAAGACGACGAAAACGCGCAGCTCTGGGATACACAACACGCAGAAGCCCATTTCGTCAGCGTCAAGTCGTTTTCTAACCTCATTGTTCGCATTCGCCGCACTTCACAGTCACACGAACACTCGAAAGTTCTTCAGGCCCTCGTCAGAACAGCTGGCTTGAACTCGGTGGGTACAGCACACGGTAAACAAAACACGCTCCTGTATTTTCCCGAGGTGCCGTTCGACGAGCAGAGCACTTCTCACATGGATGCACTCGCGAATGTTCCTTACGTTGAACCACGGGTCTTCGAAGCTTTTGAAGAGGAGCTCCGAAAAGCCTCGTAAACACTCACGATCAGTCAGTTCTGTAACCTTGCAACGTCTTGAGGCTCGTGCTAATCAGTTCGTGCCGACGTAGCTTTGAAAGAAGGTGGCACGTGGTGTCGACTAGCGGTGCACACCTGTACGTGGCCGGTTGATGAACTTGGCGCACCACTTAATTGAATACAGTTTGCCGATGGCACTCGTAGTCACAAACGTTTCACGGTGTGTCAAATGGAAAGAACCTGCGAAGAAAAGAAAGCAGTGATGTAATAATATGCACACGCGCGTGCGAATGTAACAAAAGTTACAATTTAGGCGTGAAATTCGCTCAGTGGACCGTTTGTCCTTATCATAACAATATTTTTAGTTATCATGCACGCAAAATCCCTGAGCTAACCAAATAGCACTGCTATTCTGTTCTGTTGTACCTGTCTCGCTGTGGAGAGGTTGAGGTTCATATTACCTCGGCTACTCCATATCTATGAGTTCTGCAGCGAAAAAAAAAATGTTACCCAAAATGAACAATGAGAAGCTACAAAAAAAAAAGAAAAAAAATTTGTCACAAGAATTAAAACTTTTTTGTCAAAAATTAAAGAAAATGAAGAGAAGACCCACCAATGTCTTGAAAAAGTATAAGAAGGTTCTGTTAAGCATTGATGTGGTGTCAGCGCACTTGTCCCTAAAATGTATTTGGAGCTTCTGAGCTAGCAACGAGAAACGTAGTGATAAGCAAAGGTTCCTAGATAGGCTAGCTGGTTCTAGAACATTATGCCAGAGCAGCGCAAACTACTGAGACAGGGAAACGTACACTCGCGAGCAAAAGTATACAGGACCATTGCCGTCCGTATATATCTTTGCCGTTTGCGCCGTCTGGTGTCGAGCCGTTTGCTGTCGAGGGTATTTCTCTGACGAATTCCTGTCGGAGTAGTGCTCTCAACAGCGAACGGCTGGCCACTAGACGGCGTATACGCAGCGATTTCGGCTCGCGCTTACCGTGGTCCGTATACTTTTGCTCCCGAGTGTACATGGCAAAACGATGTCGTTGTGCGGCGATGGTGGAGGCGATATGGTAGAGGCCCGTGTACTATGCGATGTCAGTGCACGTTAAAGAACATCAGATGGTCAAAATTTCCGGAGCCCTCCACTACGGCGTCTCTCATAATCATATCGTGGTTTTAGGACGCAAAACTCCAGATATTATAATTATTATTATGTGCGGCGTTGTGTTCTGTGTGTTTCCCTGTCCCATAGTTTGCGCTGCTATGCCATAAATAGTAATAATAAGGCCGGCCAGCGTTGACACGGCTAACATGTGTATGGCCATCACGAATACGGAATGGACCAGAGAAAAAAGACAACGCGCAGACTGGAAAGGGAAATATTATACAAAAAAAAGAAACAAAAGGAGATAGATGATACGCAGCAGGTGATCGAGAGGTCTCGCTTGTATTACATGGACGTACTACATTTTTAGTCTTATCTGATCGGACGGGCTGGCTGTCAATTGTTATCTTCGTTCTGAAGACGTATTTTGCGTATCTTGTACGATGTCTAAGAAGCAGACACACACACAAAAAAAAAACACAAGAACTCGCGAAAATACCGCAGATAAAAACCTGCTCTTGCCGGCAACCTGACGCGGAGATACGTGAGCCATCGTGTAGGAAAAAAAAAAAACAGACATGCTATTGCACAAAGTTTACAAGACCGGTGACATCTTGACTACGCGCTGCACCCGCGTAGTCCTGCCATTCCGGAACTTTGCTATCGCTTTCGGCTTCGTCACAGTTCGTACGAATTCTGCAGTCGATACACGTATATAAAAAAAAGTGCATAATCGATGCGAGAAACGAAGTGTGGGAGGTATCGAACGAAAAACAGAATATACTTTCAACAAAAATACAGTACCAATTTATGGCGCGTGTACCCGGACTTATGCGAGGGTGCCCAGTGCGCCGCTAATCGGCGATATGCGGAACTAGGGCGGAGAGTGAAAACATTCTGGGAAAAAAAGAAGAAGAAGAAGAAGAAGGAGAACGATTGGCGCGGAAGAGATTAGACTGAGCTATGCTTGGGGCAGAGGAGGTCATTTGGGTTAGGCGGTGGACTGTGGGAAGCACCGCAGCGGTTCCGGTTTGGCCGGTGGCGACTCGAAACGCGACGTTTTGTCGAGTTCTGTCTCGTAGACAGAGGTCGACAGCGCTCTCGAAAACCTTTTCGGCGGCGCTCGGACGTGGTTAGTAAGGATTCACGAGCTGGAATACTAAGCAGCGAGAGATCGGATCGATGCAACATTTTACTGTGTCCTTATCTGTCTCGTTAGGAATGCGGTATGATCAGTCGGACGCTCTTTATTTTGTCGTTTAGAGGCTTCCGCTCTACGCAGCCTCCATCATTACGCACCGACTTATCTGCGCTCTAAAATGAATCTTGAAAAAACCGGCAGATCCCACGCACTGTGGGAATCGATGTGATGCGAAGCAGCCAGCAAGGATCAAATCATGCTGTACATAATATGCATGTCATTATTTACATGTTAGGACCTGCCATCTGTGTTCGTCATACAGTCACGTCACGCAATACAAATTTTGGTGTATATCAAGCTAGCGAACTGGACGCAAGCGCACCATGAGCGTGGCATGTAAATGGCATTGTAGATGACATGCATGCCATGATTTTCATGTTACAACCTGCCACTTATGTTCGCTTAATTTTTTACCTCGAATCGCAACGAGACGCGAGACCAATCTGCCTCCGTTTCGCATGCGTTCGTATTCTCGCGCTCTGCGCATCGTGCAGACGCCATCCACGTTCCAGCGTTTACATTGACGGACACTATGTCAATTCCAAAATGTGTTCCTCGAACGCTTGCGCCCACTGAGACGGGGTCGGTCAGAATGGAACGTGATGCGCGCGTCTCCCTCCTTGCATGATTAGAGACGCTGGTCACAGCGACGCTACGCAAGCAAAGCGCGAGCGCTGTAAAGTCCAACGCGACCAGCGTCCGTTTGCGCGCCCCGGCGCCCAACTGGCACTTTGCCAGGGCACGGCTGGAGGGACGGACGGACGGGCGGACGTCGGACGTGAACATGAAACATTAAAGGCTTTCACCTTAAAATTTGTATGTCAAGCTGGCGAAACGGCCACAAGGGGTGTCATGAGCGTGGCATGCAAGTCATTTTGCACATGATATGTCATGATTTGCATATTGCCACTTGTCATTTATCCTCGCCATACAATCACGTCACTGAACAGCAAATTTGGTGTATATCAAGCTAGCGAAACGGCCACGGGAGTACCATGAGTGTGGCATGCAAGTCATGTTGCACATGACATATCATGGTTTTCATATTACCACCTGTCATTTATGCTCGTCGTACAGTCGCTTCCCTCAATACCAAACTTGGTGTATTTCAAGCTAGCGAAACGGCCACGAGAGTGTCATGAGCGTGGCATGCAAGTCATGTTGCACATGGCATGTCATGATTTTCATATTACCACTTGGCATTTATGTTCGTCATACAGTCACGTCACGAAATACCAAATTTGGTGTATATCAAGCAAGCGAAACGGCCGTCAGCGCGCCATGAGCGTGGCATGTAAATCATGTTGTACATGACATGCACGTCATTATCTGCATATTACCACCTGTCATTTATGTACGTCATACAGTCACGTCACTCAATCTCAAATTTGGTGTATATCAAGCTAACGAAACGGCCGCGAGCCGGCCATGAGCGTGGCATGTAAATCATACTTTTCATGACAAGTTAGTCATGATTTTCATGATATGACCAGCCATTTATGTTCGTCATACAGTCATGTTATGGCATACCAAATTTGGTATAAATCCCATTAACGATACGGCCAGGAGAGCACAAAGTCGTAGGCGGCTAGATAGATAGATAGATAGATAGATACGCTCAAAGTCGCCGAAGTTCGCTAAGAAATGCTTCGCATTTAAAATTGTGGCGAAGGGGCATGTAGGGAAGGGTGCTTCAGCTCCACTAACGTGAAACCTAGGGAGGGAAGCATGCAAGTTGCGCCGGTGTCTCCCACAGCGAAATCTTTATTCTTTACTGCTTTACTTGCAAGCGGTCCACTAAAGGTATACAATTTTGCAGATATATTTCACGAAGTGGTGTATCAAATAGATGACTTGACCGTATAGAGATGCACGTTTGTGTCCCTGGTTTTAGATATGAAACTTGAGCGCCTTGGTAAATTTCGTCGGGGATTCCGACATCGCTGCTAAGCCGAACATAATGTTTCAGGCTGTGACGACGAACCTTTAACTCACAGTATGCATAGTATGGACCGGTGGCGTGTGCAGTGGTTGTGGCCTGACGCCATCTTTCGCTCACAGTATGCATAGTATGGACCGGTGGCGTGTGCAGTGGTTGTGGCCTGACACCATCTTTCGCATTCCGTCTCGGACAATAAAAGAGCGCGCACATTATGTACACGGGCCTCTAGCATTTCGCCTCTATTGAGGCGATATGAAATGCGTCCGCTGCAGCCGGGATTCGATCCCGCGACCTTCGGGTCAGCAGTCGAGCACCGTATCCACTAGACTAAAACAGTGGATGCCGATTCGCCTTACGAGCACCGTACATGGTGCGAGGTAATTCGACAAGACAGTGGTCAGCTGCAATACTTGGTGCCGTATAGTTAAAGCTATTGAGAATTCGGCCAGAGAACTGAGCTGTGGAGGACCTCATAACGAATGCGTAGGCTCCTTATAGCGGGAGCGTCTTGCCCCACGAACCTGTTAAACTGTTCCAGTATTACGGCAGATAGAACATATTCAATCGCAGCCTCTTTTTTGATGAGGCAAGCATCACGCCACAGCCGAGTAGTAGAGCAATGATATTTGCTTAACAGGAATGCACCACACTACCTAGTTGTTCGCCGTGTTTCACTACGCCTTTAGACTCTTGGCCCCAACTCTGTGATTTGAAGTCCTCCGCGGTGGAGCCGTGGTTACGGTGCTTGGCTGCTGACCCGAAGATAGCGGATTCGGTCACAGCGGCGGCGGTCGCATTTCAATGGAGGCTAAATGTTAGAGGTCTGTGTATTGTGTACTGTGCAATGTCAGTGCACGTTGCAGAATACCACATGATCAAAATTTCCGGAGCGCTCCCCTACGGTGTCCCTCATAGTGATATCGTGGTTTTGGGAACGTAAAACCCCAAATACTGCTATCATTGTTCTGTGATTTAAATAGATCGCCTGTTCTCGTGTGACAGGGCCAACTTGAGTTTTTAGCCTTAAGGTGTCGATATCAACAATACAGGTGCAAATCATAGAGACCAGTGGCGTAGCCAGGGGGTTGCACACCAGGGCCCGTGCCCCACCCCCTACCGCCCGATTTTTTAAATTTTTTGCCATGGCATACAGAGCACAACGTGACACTCGACCACATCTGCCTGCCCGGGCCCCAGTTCAGAACAAGGAGGTCCCCCCCCCCCCCCAACTCCTCCGAAAAAAAATTCTGGCTACGTCCCTGCTAGAGACACAACACTCGCCGCGTTTCATTATACACTGCTTGCTTCCCCATTCAATATGGAATGCGACCGCTTTTCTGCACACCCGCCTTCACCGCCTGAACTCATCACTTCAACTTCAATGAGGGTGGAAATTTGGGCATGTTGGTATCGTTGCATGATAATGGATGGAGCGCAGGCTAAAGACAAGGACAAAAGAGAGACACATTCGACGCAGTGCTGTGTGTGTGTCGAATGTGTCTCTCTTTTGTCTTCGTCTTTAGCCTGCGCTCCATCCATCATCGTGCTTCAACTTCAAATGCCATCCGGAATAACCCGATCCCAAACGACACTCCTCTGCCGCGTGTGGCTTGGAGTGTCATTCACGAACCGCTTTGCTTACCAAATCGGAATGGCAGACAGTGCTACTTGTGATCACTGTGGCAGCGAGGAAACCATTGCACACGTCCTTTGTCATTGTCCTGATAGCAGCTCTCAGAGATAATAGCTTTCAGCAACGTTAACACGCCTCGATGAACGGCCGCTTTCCGAGCAATCATTTTTGGAGTGCCGGAACGTTCGAGCTTCCAACCAGAAAGCGACGATCGCTTTGCTGAAGTTGCTGCGGTCAACCGGACTCGCTAAACGACTATGACACTCCCGTGCCTGAGTGTGGATGTTGTTTTTTATATATACTTTTATTCATTTTTTTTTTCATTTTTCTTTGCTTTTCTGTGCCCCCTTTCCCTTCTCCAGTGCAGGGTAGCAAAGCGGAAAATTTTCTTCCTGTTAACATCCCCGCCTTTCACTTAACCATTCTTTCTCTACCTCTCTCTCCGCTCGTTCATTCATTCATTCATTCATTCATTCTAGCGGACACAAAACAACACAGAGATGCGCACGCCCGCGTAAGCACAACATCAAGATGGCCTTACCTTAAACAGGCGACGAGTTTTCTGAAGATGACTGGGACACCACAACGTAGCCTTGTTTACTCTGCAAAGAAAAAAAATAAAGAAGAGAGAAAATCACGATTACAAGGAGTGCAGATAACAACGTACAAGTTCCAAGCGCCCACCGCCATTGCCAGACCGGAAGCACAGCGAATAAATTAACTGTTTCAGACGACGACATGCACGATAACGCCGCCGATTCCGATCTCACTGCATGTGGAATGTCGAGCATTTCTTCGCCATTCCCATTCTAACGTGAATTCTCTCAAGTGCTAGAAAACTCGACATTCTCACGTCCTCGACATCTGGCCTTTGTTTGCTTTTTGCGCGATCTTCACCTTCGCTCGAGCTCGCACTTAACGACCTCGCGTTTCACATGCTCAATAGGTGTATACATGCCGCTACGCGGGAGCATGCCTGGAGAGCGTCCAGTTGCCATTCGAAACGAAAAAAAAAAAAAATAAACCAGTCGGCAGGAAGCGAGAGTTTTCAATAACAAAAGCGCCGCGTGTCCGAATGGTCGTCGTGTAATGTTTCATTTGCACGCTGGCCCGACCCAAGGACGAGACCCTCAGGGCAACCGGTAATGCCGAACCTTCAATACGAAACTCACGTTCTTGCCGAGCGAGCGCACAACACAAAACTATATGCCGTATTCATTCGAATATAGGTCTACCTTTCTTTTCTCGGAAATGTCACACATTATTGACTGTCCACCTATATTCGTGATCAAAGAAACTAATACTATATATTTGTGAACAAATCTGGCAAAAGTACCGAGCTAATAGAGTAACAGTGTTGCACCCACCGTTCTTCAAGAGCGCCAACTACACTGGTGCGTTACGCATTTATATTTGCAGTAAATTTCCGCAACACAGAAGAAAAAGAACAATCACTGTATTAGTAACGCTAACAAATACATTCGACGGTCACCGCGAATGATGCCGAATACCACCCCAGTTTCACACACTGACAGACTCGGACAAAATATTTTGCCGACGGATAAAGCCGTGTAAATATGAGAACGGCGTCATCCACAGAACTATGAAGTCCTTATGACCAAGAGTTGAGAAAATACAGTACTCAAAGCTGATGCTTTTGCTCGTGGGAATCTGACAGGTCAGGGGTTTTGTGTAAATAAGCACTGCTCATTGTAAATGAAGGTGTGCAATGTTTGCAATTTGTGTCGTTTCTCAAAAAAGTATGCGTCGACTTATAGTGGAGTAGTTTTTTCTAAGTGCGGAGCACTTTAGGGGCCCTGGCTGTCGTATGCTGTGGTATGTTGTCATCGCTTGGAGTAACGCAGGCAAAAACCATGTATAAAAATATAAAAAAGAGGAAGCAAGTGAAAAATAGAACGAAAGAGGATGAAAGGGAAAAAAAATAGGAAGAAATATAGAAATAAATAGAAATATAGAGATAAAAAAGACAAAAAGTGGAAAAGAGAAGAAGAAAGAGAGGAGGAAAGAAAGAGAAAACCGAAGAGAAACAAAGAAGGCTGCTGCCCAGCTCCGCACTTCCTTCAGGCTTGGCACCACTATAGTGCGAAGGTGCCGTGATAATTGTTTTTTTTTTAGTTTCTTTCCGAGCATAGTATATAGAGGTCGAGCTATATTTTGTGCTCGGCCTATTTTCGAGTAAAAACGGTAGGCTTATCCGCTGCTTGAATTGTTAGTTTCATGCTTTGTCTCTCGCTGAACGATTAGTCCCAGCTCGCGATCCCGTAATTTGTCAAGAGAACGTGCACTGCAAGGCCAACGAGGTTACACGCGTGACCTAGCCTATAGATTGCGCCCGGGGCAGACCATCGAGTTTGAGGCGTTGAATATGACCGATCGCCTGGCTGCGATTAAAAGAGATTCGACGTACAGGTAATGAGCGACTAAACGCCTCGCCAAGGCTGCTGTATACGGTGTCTGTGCTTAGCCGATAAGCGATCCATCGACATTCACTTATGGAGTAGATTGGGCGTGGCGCGTGGTAAACAGTTATCTAGAAGACAGAAGACTGCGCAACAGTATACGGTGACAGGAAAGAGGAGGTGACGTTGAACTGCAAGCTGCCGGTCGAGCTAATTGAAAAAAAGCGGCGAGTGCTTGCGGTACGTCACGTACCGAAGCACATTTCACGGCTGGAGTCAAAAAGAAAAACGACAAGCGAGTGTTGATGACCAAAAGGGCGGCTGATCGCACGTGCCTGTCGTCTGCGCTGCGCGACAGCAGGCAGGTCAGTCAAGGCCGCAGGTGTTTGCAAGCTATATCCTTATGACTTGTAAAACGTTCGCTTTTTTTCTTTCTTATTTAATACTCATATTTATCCATATATCTTCGCAGCAAGCGGCCGCGTTGTCTGTAACAACACCATTCTTGACTTTCCAGCTGGAACAGACCATAGTATACTACGGAGTTCTCGGTTGTAAATGCGTACAACAGCCTTCCACTTATTATTCTTTCCCGTCGCGCCATTCGCGTCTCTTTTATCGCTTTTCCTTAGGATTGCCTTCTCGCCGCGCACATTTGTTGTCTCGCTGCGCAGCTTCCCATGCACGATATCGGAAGCAAGGTCGAGACGCTTTCACGCGGCGCTCGCCGCAGGCGACGCGCCAACGGCAAGACGAGCGCGAACCGGTATGCGCGCCTGCGTGGCAGTTCACGTATGGAACACGAGAACACGCTTCGCATTGCAGGCGGCGTCGTCGTCCTCACAATGGGATCGCCGTAGACGTGAAAAGCATGCGCGCGTTGTACTTGCGCAATGGGCCTCGACGCTGCTATGATTCATCGCGCGGTGCGAGAAGTGATGTCTCGAGAGTACGCAATAACACTAGCCCCTTGGGGAACTGAGTGACGGCTTTTGCAAATGGCCTCGACTCTGCTGCATTTGACAATACACTCAGAGATACTTCCACGACACGCAACGAAATTACGACGTGATATTGCACGAGTAGGAGACTTATTTCCTCCTCCACACATCAAACCTAACGGCGCACGAGCAGTGACACTTCGGCAATTACAAACACGTTCATATTACTCTGTACGATACGATGGCGTAACGTTCAAGACACGAATGCTTTATGTAAAGCATGCAATGTAGATGAATGTACATTACAACATTTGCTCCGGGAATGCGGGCCGCTTGGCCCTGGCATTACTCGTGACAGGTTCTCAAGCATGACCAGGTCGCAAGACCACAAGCAGCTAGTCCTAGCTGTCCAGTACGCCCACATGACAGGGCTAGGAGGCTTGACCTCCCGGTTCCGACGTGGGAGCAGTTAGGCGGGTTCTCCGGTCCTTTAAAGACATTCAATAAAGTTTGTTTCTCCTCCTGCACGTCCCCTTCGGGCGCTGCTTCGATCTGTCGATTTAATCTTCACAATATTCGTAGAAGTTGTGTATCGTCAGTACGGTAGATACAGCGTTAAAAACATTATCGAGTAGCTGTCTTTCATCATAATTATTCAGGCGAAAGCCTCAGATGCCTCAGCGAACGCGAACACTGACCGTCAGTGTCGGCGTCCTGCGGCATCGGCGTCCACACAAGTGATACGAAAAAAAAGGATATCATCATCACGTGATGGCACCACCATGTGACATCACCATGACGTCACAAATCGCCAAAATGTTTTGACATGGTCGCTTGGTCAAAGGTTGGCCAATCAGAAAGCTTTCCGAGGGGGGCCGGGGGGAGGATAAATGCATCGGGTGTGAAGAAAAAGAAGAAGATGGCTTTGGCCTTCGAGTCCTCTTAGGCGAATGCATAGGGCACCATGTGAGCTTTTATGTTTCAGTGAGTACAACTGAGTTCCTGTACGAATACTTCACAAGAGGACACGAGTGAAATCTAACAATGTAAGGCTCCAATATTTTTGCAATGCTGAGTACCCGGCAAACGCTTTGTTTTAATGCAATTATAATAACGAGCCAAATGGGAGTAACTAAAGACCGCGAGGACTCTGCGGTTACGCAGTTTCGTTGCACGAAGTCCCACGCGGTTTCGGTTCCCGGCCGGGACAACTACGTTTCCATAAAGGCGAAATGTTAAAGACACTTTATATGTATGCGTAAAAAAATGATAAATTGTTAAAATATATCTGTAGCCTTCAATGCGCCACAGCATCGCTCATAACAAACTTCGCCGCGTTGCTGAATATCGGTCAACTGAAAGCAGTAATTACGAAAAACCGCAGGAAGGGTGTTTTTTTATTTGTTTAAATATCTATGTTTATAGCCAGCCTTTATGCCTTCACGCCAGGTTGGGTAATTGGGGTACCTGGGCAAGTGCCGCTACAGGTATGCACGGCTCTTCGTAACAACATTTATAACATGTAATACATATCATCGCTAATTGCACTGCCGTAACAATATACAATTATGTACGGCTGGCTAATCGCATTAGCGCCGCCACTAATATGCAGAGAATGGACACGCCGCCAACTGTCTTTTCAAACCTTAATTACGATAATTCAGTATTCTCCCTTCCAAAGTCAAGATGGGTTCTTTCGTTCCCTCGTGAATACGGGCTGAGGAGTTGGTAGCACTGTATTGGTCGGATAGGTGTCCGAGTTTAACTTGTTCATCACGCTGCTTTCCACTGCAGTAGTGCCTTCATGGGTTAGGTGTGCGTGGGTTAATTTCTGTGTGGTCATCAGAAAGAAACATCTGCAGTGTGCCTCTCGCAACTCTTTGTTGGCAGCTGCCCAAACAGTAGCTTGACCTTGATCACACCTCTTGGCAACCGCTCCACATATCAGTGTACGTGACTCAAACGACAAACGTGTCGAAGCGTTACGCAATTAAAAAACAAACAAACAAAGAACAAAAACAGACGTGATACAGACTTAAGAGAGCTCGCACCTGGATTCTTCATATCAGTAGTATCGTCGCGATTTTTCACTATCCTCACCATCACATTCTCAGAAAATCAGTGCCACGATGCATTTGACCTATCGCAAGCAGCTGCTTCCAAGAGGTGCTGTGGAGAGGACGTATTGGAGATTGTGCTTAATTATCTTTCTCATCGGTATGCCACTCAGTGCCATTACTTGTAGGAGTGCGCGAATATTCGAAAATTTCGAATACCAAATCGAGTAGGGCATATTAGAAAAACCGAATACTTTTCAAATAATTTTAGAATAATAAGCACCGCTGAAAAAAAAAAAGAAAAGAAGAACCTGAAATACAAGAAAATTTGGAACGGAGAGAAGTAAAATAGAATTAACAATATGCATGCTACCCAAAGTATTACGGGATTATCGACGCTATATTTATGAATATTGTTTAATGTTTATATATTAGTTTTATTTAAAATGTCTTGACAAAGTGCCACGTTGAATGCTGTGGTCACTTCTGTATTTCAATCTGCAGTTACAAAATATTTCTAAGGCGGTAGTTGCAGCTGTATACGAGCCTGGCCCATTTTACATAATTTTAGTTTTTTTTTATGTCGAAAATTAATCATAATGTTCCTTTGTTAAAGCTCGTGAAGATTTGTTTCAAATAAAATATCGTGCAATTCTCTGGCTGTTTAGAAAATGGTTGAATTATACATCTCAAGGCTGCCTTGAAAAAAGCTGCTTCACTTTTCAAAAAACTATTCGAATAGTGTTCGATTCCATATTGATTCGGTTTTGAAATTCACTGTTCACCCACCTCTCAAAATTTGTCCTCGCGCACGGGCGTAGACGATTTTACATAAAACACGCGGACGCCATCACCTTGGCGTGGTAAACGAAAGTTTCCATATTTTTTTGTGTATCGCGACGTGAATGGAGAGGGTTATGAAACGTCAAATGCATCAACCCAACCGTGTTCATGTGTGTGCGCCACTGTTCGTTTAGTCGTTAAAGATAAAGAACGCCCAGGCTACATCCCGATATGGAGGCCCCAAAACCTATCCGTAAAATGATCTATATAGTCTAGTGGCTATGAAGTTGTGTTATACTAAACACGAGGAGGCGGGTTCGACTTCCAGCCGCGGCGACGGAGGGATTGTAATACAGGCGTTAGGTAAGAAAATTAAAACGTTCTGCCAAATTCTTTCGAGCCCATGTCGACCCGTTGTCAAGAGTTAAAGGGAAAGAGGCGTAAATATAAAGACAGGGCAGAACGACAAGCAATAATAGCATCGACAATATAAGCAATTAAACAAGATTATCGGCAACACACTTTAAGCGCGTTAACTTTAATTCATTTCTATTTATGCCACAATTACTACTATACGGCTAAAAACAACAAATTTGGTTAATTGTCGCTTGCATTCATTTGATTGCGCCTAACAAAAGAATAAGCCCCTCTAATGATTCCCCATTTTCGTTCCAACACATAACATGTACGACACAAACTGCAGATACCACGGTCGATATTCGTGTGGCTTTTTATGCCTTGACGCTGGCTTACCGGAAATTAATTTCCCATGTTGGCACGTACTGTAAACATAACGTTAATCAATGCACGGGCCTTAGTAAAAAGTTGTTATTTTTACTTTCTTCCCACTTCGATTATGCGGTAAAGAACACGAACTTGTCTTCTGCCAACGTCTGCGCTTTTTAAAGGGGCCCTGGGACACAAATTGAGCGTGTCTTTTTCATCGCTTCTTCTCGAACTGTGGAATGCACCGACATCTTTGCGCGAGTGGTAACGCCAAAAACAATGCTGTTATAATTTTATTTCTACGTAGAAACCACACTGTTTTCGGACTGGAGCGACATACAGCGGCTATTTTTGTGATCGGAAGTGACACTTCACCACGTGGGATTGACGACATAGGCCGTGCGTTTTGATTGGTTCGATGCGACAATTTGTGCGTAATATTCATACGGTCCCAGATAGACCACACTATTGTGCGCTGAAAATGATAAAAGCTCTCTCTATACTTCATCAGATACAAAAGGATTTCTGTTTTAAATATGAAAATGTGAAAACACTTGCAAAACGACGCTAGGAGCGCTGCACAACGGCCACCGCGAGGCAAGTCGTCCGGTACGTCTCTGTAAGAGGCGTGCGGTGATTGGAAGCGGCCTTTGGCGTCAGTGGGAGAGCGAAATGCGAAAGCGAATGTTTTTTCTCGTCGTCTGCTGGGTCTTTGAAGTTTGACAGCTTATAACTTCCGTTACCGTGTACCGATTTCGATAATTCTTTTTGCCTTCATCTCAGTATTCGGCACTACACGAATTTCAGCGCTGCAGAATGCAGACGAAAAAGCGTCGCCGGGCCCCTTTAATGATGTGCACTTTTCGTCGCTGCGTTCACCGACGACTATACTACACAACGTTGCATAAGTGTCCACAATCCATTTTATTATGCGTTCACCGTGCTTGCTGCTTGCCTTGCAACAGATGGCCTAAATATTTTTCAGCATCCAATCAAACACTCGCTTTCTGCCTCGTTTCTCTTCTGCTTACAATACGGAAACAGAATGAAAACTCAACTAAATAAAGAATAATTCTGGCCTCTTCCCGACTGTCCCATATGATTGTGTCTCAGGTGTTACGTTGGTGACGGCCTGACCAGCAGGGCAACAGCTGCGCCATAAGAGTGCTTCTAGAGGGTCTCCTGTCTCTAGGGACAACACAAAGGTGTCCTCATCTGTAGGCGCAGCCTTACTGAGCATCGCTTGCTGGAACACCGTAAAGTACTATATACCTCATCAGGTGTCCTCGTAAGGAGAGACAGTTACGGGTCGGCACGTTTCTCTGCATCTCTTCCCTTCGTAACCACTTAGAGAGAGAAACACACACAAACTGATGACGTTCAAAGCGGCACCGGGCACTTGAGCATCATCAGTGCTACACCGACAGGTGATAGTTTCGTCACTGATAGTTACAGAGCTGAAACTAAGAAAACCGTAGACTTCGCTTGATTTGCTGCAGACGCGACGTAAACAGATCCCAGAGAGGTCATTTGTCTCCGAGGTAACGACAGCCGCCGTGAGCTTTTCCCCGGGCAGCACCTGGCTGGGGGGTTTCATTAGAGGGAGGGACGCGACGCGTCTACATCGATGCCTCTCGACGCAGAGGTCAACTGGGCCCCGGAGGCGAACGGAACTGCGCCGCGTCCCGAGGGGAAGGGCAGCCTATACAGACTCCTCTCCGGAACAAGGGCGCACGCGCCGGTGATGATTTTCCGCCAGGAAAGCCGTAATTAGCTACTTCCGGCGCTGTGCTCGCGCACGCGCCTCTCGTGGTCCACACACCCGCGACACAGGTGAGGTGGTGCGCCTGTTTTAAATGCGAATGCATTTCATAGTCGGGCTATGTCAGGCATCCGGCGTTGGCGTTGGCGTTGTCCGCGGAGGAGGAGTAGGAGGATAGGTTGAGGAGGTGTGCGCGCCGGCAGGTGTTAGATGTGAAGCATCTTATGGCGAAGCTTAATCCGGTGGTGGTGGTGTACGGCGTGACCGCCCTTACTGCGCATGCGCAAACCCTTTCAAAAAAAAATAAAGATAAAAAACCTCCTCTCTCCCTCTCTCTCTCCCCTAGGCATCCCTCCCCGCGGCAGCCACACCCTCACTGCGCATGCGCCTCCCCTCCTCTCTCCCCTGCTACGCTCCCCCTCTCTCCTCTAGGCATCCCTGCCCGCGCCGTCCACACTCCCACTGCGCATGCGCGTCCCACCTCTCTTCTCTCCTACGCTCCCCCCTCTCTTCTCTAGGCATCTCTGCCCGCAGCGTCCACACTCCCACTGCGCATGCGCACCCCACCTCTCTCTCCTCTCCTACGCTCCCCCCTCTCCCTCTCTCGCCTGGCGACGCCGACACAGGCAGCGTCTGCTAGCGAGTTTCTTGGTTGAAAAAACCGACTGCTCGCGCTGCACAACCGTTCACTGGCCACCCCGTATATATGGCAATGAATCTTGACCTCCAAGGTGGTGCCGGTGGGAAATTTCTCCTGTGCGTTGTTGAACAATAAAAATTCGCAGCGTGCGCGTTAACTAAAAGCGGTCTGCGGCGGAGTTCGGCGGAGCTATATATGAAAAAAAAAATTAAAAAAATAAATAAAAAAAATTAAAAAAAACAAGAAAAAGCAAAAAAAAAAAAGGCGCTGCGCCGTGCTCCCGACCGGGCTGCAGAAATTAGGCGCCTTTTCCTTCTTCAAACCACAACCACCATATATAAATGGAGTGAAGCGCGCGCGAAATGCATTCGCATTTCCTCACGATTCCCCTTCGGGGAGGTGGGGGCTTTTTTTTGCTTTGAAACCGAGCGCGGAAGCGTGCCAGTTAAACTTTCAGTGCAGCGTCTGGCAGACTGTGAGAAAGCTGTCGCGCGTATATCCGACCGATAGTTTGAAGAATGAAAAGAAACAGAAAAGGAAAGCGTTCATTGTCACGGCTAACGAAAGAAGGCCGTACAATCGAGCTTTGCTACTTTCTATGGCCGGATACATCTTTAGAAGTCTGGGGCGTTTCCTACTCAAACGCGGACGCACACAAGTAAGGCGGCCGGTGACACCGCCTTACAAAAGCATCGCGTAGTGCATGAGAGCGACTATTAAGGCGAAAGCCTTTAATGTCTCATGCTCACGTCCGTCCGGTGTCCGTCCGTCCGGTGTCCATCCGTCCGGTGTCCGTCCGGCGTCCGTCCGTCCGTCCGTCCGGCGGTAGTGCTGGTGGTGTGCGTCCTCACCACCCTTACTGCACATGCGCAAACCCTCCCCACGCACCTCCTCTGCTGTGCTTCCCCTCTCTTTCCTCTAGGTATCCCTCCCGCCCGCGGCGTTTACACACCCATTGCGCATGCGCGTCCCCTCCCCCCTCTCTACTCTAGGCATCCCTCCCGCGGCGCTAACACCACCAATGCGCATGCGCGTCCCCTCCCCCTCTCTCCTCTCCTACGCTCCCCCTCTCTCGCCACGCAACGCCGACGCAGGCAGCGTCTGCTAGCGAGTTTCTTGGTTGAAAAAACCGACTGCTCGCGCTGCACAACCGTTCACTGGCCACCCCGTATATATGGCAATGGATCTTGACCTGCAAGGTGGTGCCGGTGGGAGATTTCTCCTGTGCGTTGCCGAACGATGAAAAATTCGCAGCGTGCGCGTTAACTAAAAGCGAACTGCGGGTCTCTGTGTCCAGTCCGAGTCTTCTGTCTCTCATTGCCCAGCAGCGATTGGGATGTTCCAGTAGGAAACAACCGTCCATCACTGCGTGCTTTGCGCCCCCCAGGTTTCTCTCCTGTGCAATGCTGCGATGAGCGCCAGCGTCAACGCCGCCGCCAGTGTAAGCGTTAGCGCCCGCTGCTTCGCATCTACACATGGTTCCCTTTAGCGGTGGATGGTGTAATCTTTAAGGCGAAAGTCTTTAATGTCTCATGCTCACGTCCGTCCGGTGTCCGTCCGACCTTCGTCCGGCGTCCGTCCGTCCGTCCGTCCGTCTGTCTGTCTGTCTGTCTGTCTGTCTGTCTGTCTGTCTGTCTGTCTGTCTGTCTGTCTGTCTGTTCGTCCGTCCGTCCGTCCGTCCGTCCGTCCGTCCGTCCGTCCGTCCATCCATCCATCCGTCTGTCCGTCCGTCCGTTCATCCGTCCATGTCCGTCCGTCCGTCCATCCGAGCTCTGGCACTGAGCCAGGTGGCCGCCGGGATGCGCAGACGGACGCCGGTCGCGTCGGACTCTATAGCGCTCGCGCTTTGCTTGCGTAGCGTCGCTGTGACCAGAGTTTGCAATCATTCTGACCGACGCCGTCTCAATGGACCCAGGCGTTCACGGAATACACTTTTCAATTTACAAAGGGTCCGTCAACTTAAGAGCTGGAACGCGGATGGCGTTTGCACGATGCGCAAAGCGCGAGAAAATACTAACGCATGCGAACGGAGGAAGATGAGTCTCGCGTCTCGCTGCGATTCGCGGTAAAAAATTAAAGAAGAACACACGCACCCATTAGGTTTGTGTCTTATGCCACTGAGAGTGTAAAAGAAAAAAGACATGGCATAATCAGTGGAATGGCCACACGCTTTCGCCGAACACACTTTGGAATGTACAAAGTGTCCTTCAATTTTTCTTCAGCCGCGGAGGTGATCGACTACGGAGCTTCGGTCATCCCGGTGTGACCAGATGACTCAAGCTCAGCAGCAGTGAAGGCGCTATTTATTTGACCACGAATAGTAATTATTTGTAGTAGTCGAATTCAACGATCCTTTATCGCTACGGCTATAGTTTCAGCAAGATGTCAATAGATAGAACAAGCTAGGAAACGTTACTGGTATACGCATGTTTCATACGGAAACAGCCACCTGCCGAACGAACAGGCCGAAAAAACAGCTGGGCATCAATATTGTTTCTTTAGGAAAGAAACCCTGCAACACACACTTATCGTGAAAGAACCCAGTACGGTGCACTATACACGTGGTACCGCAACATCTCCGGCGCAGTGAAAATTGACGAAAACTTAAGGCAGCTGTTATACAAAATGACCAACTCCGCCAGCGGCTGTTACAAACGGGCGTCTACGTGACCAAAATGCGGTCATCTCGAAAATTGTTAATTGCTGGTCTGTGGAGGTACACACTGTGGACCCCCGTAATCGCTTGGCCAGCCTTGCGATTCACTGCACGCAACTTCGCTCATGCGCTTTTTTTTTTTTTTTTTTTTTTTTTTTTTTTAGCGGGTCGCAAACTCGGGCAAGCCGATGGCTAATTGCAAAAACAACCGACGCGCGACGTGAGGGCAATTTCGAACGCGCGTGCGCTCCGGCCGCTGCAGCGCTGCCCGAGTGAATGAAACTTGAATGCGGAGAAACTCTACGGCCGCCCCGGAACGCCCCGCTGAATCTGACTCGCGCGCGTACTCGCGACGCCACGCTTTTCTGGGCAAAGGTTAAAGGTCCCGGCAAGAGACAGTCCGTTGTCTTCCTTTCCGCCCGTAGAGCAGTAGGTGTCGAGTGAACCAAGCCTTCCGTCGAGCACAACACTATGGCATACAGAGGCTTTTGTTCCTGGGTCACAATGGGATGAGAGCGCCGCCAAAAGGAGAGCCCTTCTGTACAAGCCACGCGTAAGAAAGTGCGGACGTTGGCAAAGACTTCAGCCGTGTCTCTTGTTCAGCTGCCACTCATTCCGCGGGTGTTGCCTTTGCTGGGACGGTTCCTTTATTTGGTGCTGTATCTTACCGAGCTTAACCCCCCTATAATACGCCAGTGCTGATTCAAGCGATCGCGCCGCTTCGCTCCGGGGCGTGCACTCTTTGACACCTTCCTTTGTTTTGGGCAGTGAAAGTTCACTGGGCAGGTCCGGGACAAAAGAAGCTCGCGCTTTTGCCACACTCCGTGGTCCCGGAGACAAAGCGGTGCTTCCGTTCCTAGCAGCTTTCGCGGCTTAATAGCCTCATCCGCTTCTGTCCGCCTCGAGACGTTCTTTACGTTTTTTTTTTTTTTTTTTACTGTGGCAAAAGTCTCTCCGCTCAAAACGATGCCGACCATGAGAATTGGGGACGCCATAAGTTCTAAAGCGCATCCGCAAGGGCACCAAAGTATTACATCAATGAGGTTAATTTTAAAGATGACCCTAGCAGCCCCCCTGAATGATTTCTCATCGGCTGCCTATATCTGTTAACCTTAAAATTCCAGCAATATAAAAAGAAGTACAACATGATCAGATCTCAGACACCGATCATGCATGTTTTTGGCGATAATGGCGGCCCAGGATCTCTGTTGTTGCAATTAAGAAATTTTTCCCTGTCCACTTTGACCCCACTACGCCGGAGACCGAGGGTAGGCTCTTATGAGAAAGACGACATCGCTTTATTTTTAATTTTGCCTCTATTGAGAAGGTTGTTTTCTTTCGGTCTCGACCAATAGCAGCGAGGGGTAATGGGGGGGGTGGGGGGGGGGGACGCTGTGGTGAAACTTTGCCCCCCTAATGCTTTCAACCTTGTTGCTGATGCTATATTTTCTTGGACCATGTGTAAAGAGAAAGCGCTGCTGCTCGCGACGATTTCACTTCACGAAGGAAAGCGGCAAATTTTCTGCAGGGCAACAACTGACTCGCGAAACGAGGCACAGCTTGCTTGCTGACAAGAAACGCATTTACGCTAAACAGCCTCCCCACCATTGTGTATAGAACCTTTCTTTCCATTTCACGTCGCACATAATTTGTCCAGGGAACTCCGTCTCGCGGGCCATTCCCATAGGACGAACGTTCACTTACGGCGAAATTGACCCCTTAGCGTTCGACTTCCGTTCGCAAAAGGTCCACGTGACGACGCAAGCGTTCCTTCGTAAATCACACATTCGCAGCCTAAGTGCGTAGGACACTTCTCAACCAACTTTCTCATCGCCCGCCTTCTCGTACTTACGCCGCCTTGCACAGCACGTAGTCATTATACGTCGATGCAAGTTCAACCCTAGGCTTATTATAGGAACGTTCAGTGACAAAGCGGTTTCACCTTCCTCTCTACATGAAAGTAGCGCATATGCTACGAGCAGCGGAGTGTCCCACCGTGGCAACATGTACGCGACAGTGAAACAGCGCTCGCAAACGACGCGACATTACCCTGCATCTCATTAGGCAAGGAAACGACTTCTATGGGACTACGCGTGGACGCGCGGACGCTGCCTCGAATTCGCACAGGCGCCGAGCGAGCATTCTTGAGGCTCTACGTATACTGCAAGCTTCATTAGGCAAAGGCTCGCCTCAGGCTATTGGCCGACGAATCGGCTTCGTATACGCTGCGGGGGTCGAACCCTCGTTATCCGCACCATCAGACGGACAGGGCAGTTAGGGAACGCATTCTTTCGGAGGACGTATGCACAATAGGTTTGGCGTGGTGCCCTCACGAGCGTTTTATTAGCTGCGGCCCGTTTTCCCATGCCGGCCATTCATCACGTGTCGTCCTCCAATATGCATACAACCAGCGCGGCGGGAACTCAGACGGGGCCCGTAGCCAGGTCCAAGAAAGATGAACACGTCGCGCGAGCGTCCCGGTGGAGGCGGTTTTCGAATTACGTGTGCATAGCAGCTACAGCGTTTAAGCCACAAAATGGGTAAGCCGTTCTGAAATGGAATTTCATTTCTGATCTTGCCACAAATTTCTTTTTCCGTAGAAGTGAACGGTGTTAACAATACCGTTAGTGTGTAACACATAATATACAGAAATAGGGATCTCTGAAGTACGCCGTCAGAGCCTTAACCAAAGGAGAAAACTTGAAAAATAGGTATGTACGTAAGTTCTCTTGCCAGAACTTTTCAGTTTATAGAAATTCCCCGCATCTTGGTTGAAATAAACTATCGCCACCGAAAAAAAAATTCCTTAGGCTCCGAGGACCGAACATACAAGACCAACGCCATTCCTGAACTAACCAAGAGGTCCGCATGAACGAAATTCTCTTACGCTACAACCTTCCGCAAAGAAAACATTTCTGCCAATCCAGAGCCTCGATATGCCTGTACTTGTACGAGATGAGCGCTAAAAAGGACACGGACAAGAGGAAGAGATGTGCACACACATGTGTGTGTACATCTCTGTGTGTACATCTCTTCCTCTTGTCCGTGTCCTTTCGAGCGCTCATCTCGTACAAGTATGACAACCCAACAAGCCCGCATCACCACTCTCGATATGCCATCAGCGGAGGCCTCTGTTTGTACGAAAGACCGGGCTTTGCGTATTCGGCTCAACATTAAGATCGCCAGATCGAGGCAGGGATGAATGACAACATGAAACGTAGACTCCGATTATGGCTCTTCAGCTATGCGGAAAACGCCAAGGAAGGGCACAAGAGATGTCATCCGATTGTCAGTCGATCGAAGCTCTACAAATGGAAACCGATGGCACTTCATCTTAAACGATTGTACTTATTTGTGATTTATATAGGTGAGGGGGTCTTAACGACGCGGACCTTTCCCTAGCAGCTCGGCCCCCACATGACTAATATTTCTTTTTGTCTTAAGAAGTATGTTCATTAGCCGAAGAGACGGAATTGGTCTCAATAATTTTCTTTTTTTTTTCGTGAGGCACCCCATGCGGTCCCCATGTGTTGAAACATAACCGTGCAGCGAAAACTCTACATTTCAGAATCGGTTTCGAGATTTTAATCATTGTGGAAATAAGTATCGATATGTTTCTCGGAACCAGACGTCAAACCCCCTTCAAAAATCACCAATATAAGAGATGCGGAAAAGACTTTTTTTTTTCAACTGGCAACGTCAGCTGACATTTCGTTCAACACCCCCCCCCCCCCTCTTCCTCCACCACTCCAATTTTCCTCAGTGTCCCGGCCCTGGCTGGAGAAACAATTTCGCGAACGCGGCCCGCTATGCGAGGAGATTGTGAGAGCCATGACATAGATGATCATGTAAACGACGAAGACATGCTCGGTAATGGGCCTCGACGTGTGCTAAGGTTCCGTTTCAACTAGTCTACTTATTTTCTTCGAGCACATATAGTCATGGGCATCGGCAGGGGGGGGGTGCAAAAGGGGCATTTGCCCCCCCTCAAGCCACACCAGTGCTCCCCCCCCCCCCCCCTAATCGCGATTCACCACGGGTCTGCAACCCGAGGACAAAATCCTGCCGACGCCCATGGATATAGTACACTTTTAATCATGTCCCGCCTAAAGCGCTGGATATATCCAGGAAACCGGACATTTTTCGTCTGCTTTCCAGGATATAGCCAGCATTTAACCAGGACCTGATTAAGAGTGTACTTCCAATTCTTTCGAGTCGACCGAGGGCGACGCGAGAACTGGCCAGCTGAGTACGTGACAGTCGAAAGAAACCAGCGGTGCGTGACGGAGGAGCGATGCTCCGAAAGCTCGACCCGGCGTTGACCCAGAGAGGAGGATCCGCCGTGCATACAAGCCGACTGTGTACGTTGACCGGCCGGTCTCGAAGAGTCCCTCGATGGCTGGAGGAGGGCGCCTTTTATCTGCGCTCCCATCTGTTTGCTTCGCAGAATGCACGGCCGTGCGAGATCGAAGTTCGTTCGGAGACGGCCGTGTGACGTGCCTTGTCGGAAGCGGGCCCCGAGCACGGGAGGCCGCGTGTTTCACACGCCCGCTCGCCCGTGTACCGCGGTTGTTGCGTTCTGTCTGTCAGTGTGGTGGCCGGCCGGCTGCGTCGTGATTTTGCAACGATACAGGTCGTTTGAGGCCGCGCAACGTTAGTCGGCTCTGTCGAATTTAAATTGCCGAGACTGACAACGAGATGGATAATATCGAAGTGTCATATCTATTGATTCCCCACAAGATCTATAAGAAAAAGACACAACTAAGATGTCATATGAGGAAGCTTACCGCTTAGTTTTAAGCCCTGCCTCTCCTCATGTATTTTTCTGTCAACAATATCTTCTGTGTCTGAGCAAGAAACCATGAGTTGTAGTTAATATGTATTATCGTTGTTATGCGTGACTCGCAGATGCTGTCATGTGGGGGTCAAGAAAGCGCCCCAACCTTCGTTTATACAGCTTGTAGTACCTCTGCCTGGTTAATGAGATAAAACGAAAGAATGACAAAAAGAAAGCAAGTTAAACGAGCCCTGAGCAGCAGCGGAGCTGCGCGGCCTTCCCTGTTTCTCTTTATTTGTCTCTTTCTTCTCTTTCTCTATTTGGCTCTGTTTTTTTTTTTTTTTGCTGTATCTTTATTGTCTCCACTTCTTTCTATTTATTTTTTTCTGTCTCTGTCTGATTTCTTTATCGCTATTTTTTTTTCACGTTTTTCACTTTATTCCCTTTCTTTCTTCCTCTCACTATACTTCTCGCTTCCTTTTTCTATCTCTTTCTATATAGTAAAACTTCGTTGATACGTTCCCGCTTAATACGATTGCCCGGCTCCCACGCTCGCAACCACGAAAATTAAATGAACCCTATTCGGATCGTATGATTCGGATCCTACGCTTTCCCAAATCGTACGTTTATTTTCCGCGCTTTCTTTTTTTCGGAACCGTATCAACGAGGTTCTACTATATATATAATTCTTTCTCTTTCTTTGTTTCTCTCTGTATCAATTTCTCTCGTGCCCTCCCTTTTCTCTGTCTTTTTTTTCCCTTCTGTTTGTTTGTATCTCTTTCTCTCGCTGAGCATTTTTTTATCTGTCTTTCTACCTTTTTCTCTTTCTTCCTTTTTTTTATCTCTTTCTTTCTCAATCTGTGTGCTCTTCCTCTCGCCCATCCGAGCTATTGCGTCGCACGCCGGGAAAATCGGCACAGTGGGAGAGCGCGTGCAGGGTGCTTCTGTTCGGGGAGTGAAGCAGAAGATGAAGAGAGCGAAGAGAGCGCGCGCTGGCCGAGCTATCGAGTTGCACGCGCGAGAAAAGTAGAGGCCATTCATGATGATGATAGCTTTTGTTAACGCGTAATGCCATAACGACAAGCATAACCGGTCCGCTGTAAAAGAAAAGGACGGTTTCCAGTACTATGTGCACTCTACACTATGGGACATGGCCGTACCCAGGAATTTTTTTCGGGGGGTGTTTATGTGTAGAACGGCTAACTTTGGCAACTGGTGGTCGATGTGCAAGCGTCTAGCTACTTTAGTGTCACCCGAAAAGTAAAAAAAAAAATCAAAAAAAAATTACACCATCTCCCGCTAAAGGGAACCATGTGTAGATGTGAAGCAGCGGGCGCTAACGCTTACACTGGTGGCGGCGTTGACGCTGGCGCTCATCGCAGCGTTGCGCAGGAGAGAAAACTGGGGAGGCGCAAAGCAGGCAGTGATGGAGCAGTGTTTCCTACTGGAACATGCCAATCGCTGCTAATGGGCAATGAGAGACAGAAGACTCCGACTGGACACAGAGACCCGCACTCCGCTTTTAGTTAACGCGCACGCTGCGAATTTTTATTGTTCAACAACGCACAGAAGAAATCTTCCACCGGCACCACCTTGGAGGTCAAGATCCATTGCCATATATACGGGATGGCCAGTGAACGGTTGTGCAGCGCGAGCAGTCGGTTTTTTCAACCAAGAAACTCGCTAGCAGACGCTGCCTGCGTCGGCGTCGCGAGGCGAGAGAGGGGGAAGCGGAGGAGAGGAGAGAGAGGGGGTGACACGCATGCGCAGTGGGAGTGTGAACGCCGTGGGCAGGGATGCGTAGAGGAGAGAGGGGGGGGAGCGTAGGAGAGAGAGGGGGGACGCGCATGCGCAGGGGGGAGTAGACGCCGCGGGCAGGGATGGAGAGAGGGGGGGGAGTGTAAGAGGGGAGAGAGGAAGGGAGGCGCATGCGCAGTGAGGGTGTGGTTGCCGTGGGGAGGGATGCCTAGAGGAGAGAGAGGGGGGAGAGGAGGTTTCTTATTTTTATTTTTTCTTTAACTGTTTGCGCATGCGCAGTAAGGGTGGGCACGCGGCACACCACCACCACCACCACCACCGGATTAAGCTTCGCCATAAGATGCTTCACATCTAAAAGATTCGGGGGGTGTCAGAACTCCCTCAACCTCCCCCCTTGTTACGGCCCTGCTATGGGAGAGTGGTAAAATGCCCCATAGTTTAGGAGAAAAACTCTCAGGGTCTCTCAAGCACTCGCCTAAGACAGCTCGGAGGAGACAGCCATTCGGTGTGGCTATTTTATCGCGCATTTTAGTAAATTCTAATCTCCTTTTATTTTTGCTCAGTCATTCAGCTTTCTTAATTTAATTGTGCAATTTAAGTTACTTTTATTACACTCCTAATTACTCCTACTTACATTTGGTTCACTCTAACTATTCCTAATTACTGTCAACTGCTTTCAATCCACACCTGCCTAATTTCGATTGCCACTACTAATTACATTCCCGCGTTTTAATTGAGGTTCAGTGTCTCGTAAGTCTGCATCGGTAGGAGGCCGTCCTCGCCCGACCTGACCTGAAGGCCCAAAGCGGTCTCCTGGATCAAGCCAGGCGAGCAGCGGCGGCCACTGGTGTGCTGGAATGGGGAAACCACCCTTGATATTTGCTCCTCCCATATTTATCTATTTTTTTCTTCTCATAAATAAACGTTGTATCAATCAATTCTACCACTGGTGCTGTCGAAACAGACGATCCCTCCTCACGTTTCTCGTCATGACAATTGTTGTCAATTCAATATGCCCTCTCCTACGCGTAACACAGGGACGTTTATTGCATGCAATTAACGGCAATTCAGGTGACTATGACTTCACTGGGTAACAACATGACTTCCGCGGGACGTACAAACAAGGGAACATAGGTACACTGGAACTGCAATGCTAACACAGTTGCGAAAAAGGAAAGTTTATTGAACAAGTGTACACAAACACTGGAGGCACTTATACACTAAAAGTTCGAAATGGTGTCAGTAGAACTTATACAAACGCTAGACATAATTTTAAACGGACATCTATAAAACAGTGTGCGGTACTAAGAAACTATAAAAAAAAAGAAACATGCTACCTCTCGAGGAGTTGAAGAGAAAAAAAAACACCATCTCCCGCTAAAGGGAACCATGTGTAGATGTGAAGCAGCGGGCGCTAACGCTTACACTGGCGGTGGCGTTGACGCTGGCGCTATCGCAGCGTTGCGCAGGAGAGAAAACTGAGGAGGCGCAAAGCACGCAGTGATGGAGCGGTGTTTCCTACTGGAACATGCCAATCGCTGCTAATGGGCAATGAGAGACAGAAGACTCCGACTGGACACAGAGACCCGCAGTGCGCTTTTAGTTAACGCGCACGCTGCGAATTTTTATTGTTCAACAACGCACAGGAGAAATCTCCCACCGGCACCACCTTGGAGGTCAAGATCCATTGCCATATATACGGGATGCACAGTGAACGGTTGTGCAGCGCGAGCAGTCGGTTTTTTCAACCAAGAAACTCGCTAGCAGACGCTACCTGCGTCGGCGTCACGAGGCGAGAGAGGGGGGAGCGTAGGAGAGGAGAGAGAGAGGGGGGGGGGGACGCGCATGCGCAGTGGGGTGTGGACGCTGTGGGCAGGGATGCCTAGAGGAGAGAGGGGGGGAGCGTAGGAGGGGTGAGAGGGGGGACGCGCATGCGCAGTGGGAGCCCAGGCAGGGATGCCCAGAGGAGAGAGGGGGGGGAGCATAGGAGGGGAGAGAGGATGGGAGGCGCATGCGCAGTGAGGGTGTGGTTGCCGCGGGAAGGGATGCCTAGAGGAGAGAGAGGGGGGAGAGGAGGTTTTTTTTATTTTTATTTTTTTTAAAGGGTCTGCGCATGCGCAGTAAGGGAGGCCACGCCGCACACCACCACCGGATTAAGCTTCGCCATAAGATGCTTCACATCTAAAAAAGGGGGGGGGGGGTTCGAGTAGCATAGCAAGTCGGATGACATGTTTCCTGCTTAACTCAGTATGGCGCTGCGGGAAATTCCAGTTTGTCCCCACGTAATACGAAAAACCGAGTGTGCCAGCGCCTTAAAAAGGCATCAACACCACTTACATCTAGGTCTTCGACTAGGTATCCAAAAAAGAATTTGATAAATTCGGTGTAAGACCGGGAATGCTGCTCGCTGTGGTTGTCGACGAGCTTCTGCTTGGCACCGACGTCTCCAGATCACGTACATTGTGACTGCGAGTACCAATTGGACAAACAGGCCATTTTTCCTCTGCGACAGTGATGTAGCCCTAACTCCAAAGGCGCGCCAAACAAGGTGCCACACACCCTTGGTAGCAACGCATTCAAATAACGCATGCTTAGTGGTCTCGGATTTTCCACAATTCGCGCACTTATCATTTGGCACCACGTGCCACTTTGCGAGGTGTTGACGCGTCGGTAGCACGCTCCATCTTCTCAGCCAGTCAAATTCGCGAACCACCTCGGGAACTTTGCTGTGCTTATTCGAATTGAGGTAGTTCAGCAACGACTTGAACACAAGTGGGAATCATCCGTCAATGCATGAAACCCTCCAGCTGTCACTGGTTCGGCAACTCTGTTCAAAGTTTGTTTGGTGAAGAAATTTGGTTTAAATTGCAGGCAATACCTCTGAATGGGAACTCTATCGCATGCAGGGCGTGTCTTATATTTGGAAATATCACCAACAGGCAGCTATAGCAAAGAACGGGACGAAACGTTGTTGTTTCTTTCTCGGCTAACTTGGATGCCATGTACTGAGCGGCCATGACCTTCATACACTCATGACGCGCCACTGCTTCGCGTGGCTAATGTCTACTAGAGCGTTGCCGTAACTCCGCGTCCTCAACTTACGCTCGCCCCGCGAAAAATTGCAGCCGGCCAACGGGGAAGACAGGACGCGCGTTGCGTTTCCCTCTGGTCAGGCATTGGTGTTTAACTCTAACATGCCGCGAGTAGGCGACCTTAGCCCAAATCCGGCGTCCAGTCAGTGACGCTCTTCTGGCTGTCACACCGCTTTCTCTGATTCCGCTCACACCGTACACCTGCCACAAGCATCTATGACCACAAGGGTTTGTTTTATCATTGATCATGGATGGTCGTCGGGATACATACCACCAAGCGTCAACGTGGATGCATTCAATTTAAACGGCGCTATAAATGCCAAACACTAATAGACATTGTGCAAGCTCTCTTATATCAAAGTACAGAAAACATTCAACTACTTCTGTAAGGACACGTTTCACTTTCGTGTTATACCGATTCCTATGACGGAGGGGTCAACCATGTTTTTTTCTGTCTTCCTTGTGTCTGTTCATTTCTATTTCTTTCTTTCTATCGCTTTCTGTTTACATATTTCTATCTCTTTCTGTGTTTATCTGCATTTCTTCCCTTTCTTTCTCTCTATTTCTCTTTCTTTCTGTCACGTTTTACTCCCTCCCCTCCTCCTCATCATCACATCTCTCCTCACCTCACTTTCCTTTCCCACTTCTCTTCTATACTATACTATAGAAGAGTATGTTATGCCCTGCTAGCGTGCCTGGATATCATCCGAGCGGTTGCGATGCTCACCTTCGGATCTTGCTGCGCAGGTTCGAATCCCGCTTCCTAACGAAAATTTGTCGCCAACAATTCCTCTATTTCTTATCCTATCTCTTTCTCTCTTTATTGCTCTATGTGTACTTGTTCTGTAACCCATTAGAGTTATTGCATCCCGCACCGGACAAATCTGAGCACGTGTTCTGGGAGCGAAGCAGGGGATCAAGATAGCGCGTGCGGGTTCGGGACGTTCATAACTTTCTGTTCCTGGATTACAACTGACGGCTGGCATAAATAGCTCAAAAAGAAGGCAAAGATTAAGTTGGCTTGAAATTCGCAATTTACTATCTATTGTGAAAGTGTCTGATGGCGTCGTTGCGTATGTGATTGATACTTATTTTTATGTTCCATTGAATAATAAGATGGCACTTTTCTAAAGGGCCCCTCACCAGCCTCTCAAAATACAAAAAACAAGCGCAATACTCTCTCCTGGCGTTTCTCGTCTTTCTCGCGCATTTCGATGACGCAAACGAGTGATTCCCGTGACGTCTATAGTGTACATGCTCTCGATTGGTCAATATACGCGAAATATCAGATGTGCACTGTCTCCTGCACTGCTTTGCCATGCAGCCGCCCGTCCGTTCTTCCTTGTCTCGCATGACTATCGTGCGCGATCAACTGATTTCACTTCATTTTGTGTGTTTACGACTGCGCAAGCGGCGATAACACCGTGTAGCCGAGAAGCGCGAAATCCTGATAGGCTCGAGCGCTTAGCGCTGACATTGTTCACGTGCTCTTAAGAAATAAGTGGCGAGGAGGATACATCGCCTGTGCGAAGGGTAGCGAAGGTGAGGAGGAAACCACTCCCTCGTCTTTGAACGCGGGCTGGTGAGGGGCCCTTTAACTCTTTCGTTACCACGCCTATTCAAATCGATCACCGGTGATCGACGAAAAAAGCGGCCGATTTCGACGCGTTAAAAATTTTTCCCGTGCATGCTGCAGCATCTCGCGTTTAGTTCTGGGACTGCTCTTCTACAATCCGTTTAAATTTTCCCGCTCTGATGACGCTGTGATTTTTGACGGAGTTTTTCGCGAACGAATGCGCATGTGTTACTGGAAAAGGGGGGCGTGGCTGCCACACTCGGGGAAAAAAATGCGCTGCTCATGTTTGTGCGCCGTTATTATCAACATTTTGGTATCAAACGATTCCTAAGAAGTCAATTATCAAATTGTGTCGTCAGTTTTGCGAGGTAATAAATTTTGGCTGTGATAATTACATGAAAACGACACCTGCTACTCACTAGTGAGCTTTGCTCCCGAGTTCGCGCAATATTATTCAAATACAGCTCGTTTCTGAAGGTCCGTCGCGTCTCTAACTTGTTGATCTGGCCTTTTTAGCCAGTTTGCAGCAGTTTTGGTTTCGTTTCTCTTTATCTACGCGAGAGGGGCGCATCGGGCGTTAGCGTCGGCGCGCGCGGCAATCTCTCGGTCGCTCCCATGGCGTCGTCAACCCGCGGGGCTCCGTCGCAGGAAAAACGTTCCGCTCGAAAGCGTGCTCAACCCGCTCACGAATTTAGTGAATCTGAGTCGAGCTATGAGTCCGAAGACGACACCAGCTCATCTTCAAGCGCTGGCGCGAGCGGTGAAGCAGTTTTCGGTCTGCAGTATTTTTGATCTGTGTGAAAAATGGCTTTATGCAGATTGTTTATTTTTCTTTTAGAATATTCCTAGATGATTTCCCTTCAAAATGTATATTTTGAATTTTGTTTGTTCGTAATATTTTTTGTAGATATTGTGTTTTGTTTGTGCTGTTTTTCTCAAGTTCCTGCAAAAGTGGTAGATTTCAGATTTTTTATAAGTTTTGTAACATCTTTTTTGTTTTGAAACTTGTGTTATCTATAAAGAGCAATTCATTATGCACAATTTGGTGTGCTGCAATGTTACCTAGAGCATTATTTATACTAGCAATAAATTTCTTCCTCAGACCTATAAAAAATGGCCATTTTCATGCGGTAACGAAAGAGTTAAGCCTAATAATCAGCAGTTAATATATGCAGCCTGGAAAGTGGGACATTATTAGAGTGCTGTAGGAGTTACACGCTTGCTGGAAATAAGCACTGCTCTTTAAAGCAAGCAGACAGACATTCATGTTGCGGAGTGTTCGTACTTTTTCGTTTTTCCTTTAGGTTGTTCTTCAGGTGTAAAATCATGCTACTCACCCTTCGGGGAGGGGGGCGAATCAGACGAGGTCCCGTTGGTCCTCCACCTACTGAGCACCACGGAGAACAGGAGTCCAGCCAGCACGCAGATGGACACCACAGCCGTGACAACGGTGGCGCCACTGTCGCCTCCTCCCGTCACGCCGCCCTGGTGGCCGTGCTTGGTGGCGTGCAACTTGGAGTGCACTCCGTGGAGTCGGACTTGCTGCTCCAGGGACAGCGGACGATCTTCTGCGATCAAGCACGATAATTGATTAACGAGATGCAGCCACTGACATTTACAAAGTGCTGTATTGGTTGTATTTTAAGGAAGTGAGAAAGAGAAAGGTGGCGAATGTCTGCTTGTGAGAAGAGAGCTCCACGCAATCGAACGCACCCGGCCGCATCACCCTGCTTCCAAAAAAATGCAGCCAGATCCGCTACGCGGACACCGATGAAACAGCGAAGATGGAGGTGTTCCCTTCGTGAGGCTAACGCGTTTCTATGTTTTGCAAGTCTTTCGGATATGTTGTATCACTGATCTTTATTAAACCCACTATGTCAAGCTTTGATGTGGTAGTACAGTACTATTAGATCTTGACACCGGTTTACAAAGAAGCTTTCGCATAAGAAGCTGCGATATGTAGTATAGCCACCACCTTTATATGCACGGAGTATCACGTGACAGTGGCGTGGCTATGGTAACGCGCACGCCATTTGTTGGGCTAACTGTTGCCTTCTTCCTTTTTAGTGGGAGTTGTGTATAGGGAGATTTAACCAATTTCTGTGACACATACACGTTTATGAAGATGACATTTTTTTTTATAGGCCGCACAGATTTCTGTGGCTCTTACCCGTTTGTTGGGCCAACTGTTGCCTTCATTTTTAGTGGACCAGTGGCGAGTGGTGGGATTTATCCAATGTCTGTGGCGCATACCCGTTTATGATGCCCACATGCGTTACCACGTATCCCGGACATGAAAGGCTCGACCAATAACAGCGAAGAAAGCCCGCAGAAAGGAAAATAGATGACAGAGGAAAGGCAAAGATGCGAACCCCTTTAGAATAACCGGTATGCTACGAGGGGTGTAGACAGAAACTTTTTTCGGGGCGGGGGGGAGGGGGGGGGGGAAGCACCACCTTCATCTGAAGAGGGGATCGGGTACGCAGATGTGGTCGAGTGTCATTTTGTGTCCTGTATGCCATGGCGAAAAAAAAATTACGGGGGGGGGGGGGGGGGGGGAGGGCACGGGCCTGGTGTGCCACCCCCTGGCTACGCCACTATACGCTACCCTACACTGGGGATAGAAATGGGGGGAGTCTGAAAGTTAGAAGAGTAGAGAACGCGAGGGAAAGAGAGGGAGGAGAACACACATAACGTCTCAGTCTCTCAGTCTTGTAAAGTATACGGCATAACTATCAGTCAGCTGTTCGAGGAAGTCTGTTGTCCTTGAAGTTTGAACAATGCCTTCGTTCCCTTAATTCTCGATAACTTTTCAGGATGACATTCGGAGGAGGTTGCTAGCGACATGGGCCTATGGTCAAGGCGAGCTGGAGCGATTGCAAGAGATCGTCCCCGCACAGCGTAGCGAGGACAGTCGCTGAAGATAATGATAATAATAATAATAATAATAATAATAATAATAATAATAATCTTTATTGCTCATTTCATCAAAAAGTAGTACACATATCAGGCCTGCCAAAGCCACATAGGGCTTGAGCGGCAGTGCCTGGCAGCAGCGGAAAACAGCAATCTTTGAAGTTATACATTTGCTTATATGAGAAAATGAAAAAAATAAATACGGCACGGGAAAGAGAACAACCACTTCACTTACGACGATAAATAAATCATTCGCCTGAGAACCTTTTTTAATTTATGTTTAGTCCGGGTGCGCAGTACACTTGGAGGCAACTCATTCAAGTGCAGAGGAACGTAGCAGTCTCGTATTCTTTTTCCGTACCTTGTGTTACGCCTCGGTACTAGAAATGGGTCCTTGGGACGTAAACAAGGTGGAGGAACATACTTGGTTTTGAAACTGTTGTTCCAAAAGTGCCTAAGCACTACACTTTCCTTTAGTAAGTGAGTAAAGTCCGGCATACATAAGGTTTTAAAAACATCATTTTTGGCATTGAGGTTGAGGCCATAGCTAATGTTTTTTAACACATGACGAAGAAGAGTTTACCCTCATTTGCCAGCGTGCCGCACAATGGCCATATACTGTTATGCCGTACCTCACTACACTATAACCCAAAGCATGTGCAACAAGTTTTCGAATAGAGAGAGGCATCAAATATCTCAAATTGTACAGCATGCACGATACACCGCGAAGACGTTTGCATACATACTCTACGTGAGATTTCCAGGACAGATCACTGTCAAAATACAGACCAAGGTACTTCACGGTATCCACATAGTCTAAGGGTGTACACGAACAAGGATAACAATTGGAATCATGCAGAACAAACGAATAACTGATATCTAATTTTTTCAAAGGGTTGTGAAAACAAATCAGTTTTGTCTTAGACGTATTAATTTTAATTAAATTAGCAGAAAACCAGTCCATAGCCCTTGTTGCAACTGCCTGTAATGAAGTAATGGAATGCATAAAGCTGCTTGACTGAGCTATAATGACAGTGTCATCTGCGTATTGATATAAACCAACCGGGACCACATTGACCAGGTCATTCACAAAAATGTTGTATAACAATGGACTAAGGACGGAGCCTTGCGGGACACCGGATTTTATTAATAAGAAATCGCTCTTGGCCTGCCCAAGTGAAACTAGCTGACGTCGGTCATGCAGAAAATTTTCCAGGAGCTTCAAAAATGCGCCACGAAACCCTAATAAAGAGAGCTTGGTTAACAAAATGCCATGGCTCACGCTATCGAATGCTTTGCTCACATCGAGAAGGATTGCGCATACACACTGATTACGTTCGAACGATAAGTTCAACACGTCAGATAAATCTTCGAGAACCGCTTGTGTACCTTTTCCTGGAATGAACCCATACTGGGAAGGGGATAGTATACCATGCTTGTCCAAAAAGCTTGTCATAGTCACGAGTAAATGCTTTTCTAACACCTGAGATAGGCAAGAAAGCTGTGCTGCAAAGTCTCCTCAATACCACAGTCGTCGCAAAGAGTGTTGTCGGTCATTCATATACGAAAAGGCACGAAAGTATATTCATTGCCCTTTGTTCTGATAGTACGGCGTTGCAGATGCGTCTGTTCAGTCGACAGTCGTGCTATCTTCACGATGCAGCGAGCATTGATTACATATGAACTCTAACACAAAGATACTACGTGTGGTTTACGTCTCTTTTTTCAGCCGCAGGTACAACGCATCGGGCCCGACCCACCATTCCAATCGGTGATGAATTAGGGAAAAGAGTGAGCGATGGAACGATGCGAAGAAGAGGTGAAGGTGAGGGAGTGAATGAGCGATGCTTCAGGGGCAGTTCTTGTTCACTTATTGACTTCAAAAGCGAACAACTCATGCGCCTCCACTTCAGCGTGATCACCTCCACAACGCGCCTTCCAGCACAAGGTAATCTAAGATCTCACGCTACCCAACGGACCCCTTGAGCGCGCCTGCTCACCGTTCCCACACTCTGTCAACCAGCTGAAGAGCGCATCACGCTACACCTTGAAAGGTGGTGGCTAGGGAGTAAAAAAGGGCTCGAAGTAATCCACCGAGAAAACAGAACCTCGTTCCCATAGTTAGGCGGGACCTCAAAATACGACCATGGCTGGGCTACAGCCACTGCCCGAACCTCTCGATCTATCTTCCACTTAG